>CAUYLG010037421.1:0-87033 GCA_963573385.1 Cacajao melanocephalus
TGGGGAGGTGGGGAGAGATAGCATGGGAAGAAAAGCCAGATATAGGTGAAGGGGAGGAAAGCAGCAAATCACACTGCCACGTGTGTACCTATGCAACAATCTTGCATGTTCTTCACATGTACCCCAAAACATAAAATACAATTAAAAAACTAAAAAAAAAAAAAAAAAAAGAGTTCTTTTAGGTTGATGAATTTTAAACCAATGTTTTTAAATTTTCTTTTTCCATTTCTGGAGTTTCCTAGGAATTTTTCAAAAGTTAAAAATACATAATAATAAATCCCATCATCTTTTCCTTACGTCCGTGCTTCTCTCATAGCGCCACCATTCCCCCTTCCTTCTGGGACTCTCACTCAGCAACACTTCTTCAACTGCCCTGGTGCACTCCAAGTACTACCTGGAGCAAAGCAATCCTCCAGTCTCACACGTTTTTCCCTAGGCTGTTTAGGGAGGGAGGACTCCTAGTTGGTTTCTGTGCTGCTTTTTCCCTTCTTTTGCTCTTTCAAATATTATTGACCAATTTACTTGGAGAGTGCCAAGTGAGTGCTGTTTCTTCTGCACTTAGGAATCTCCAGTGGTGATGCCCAACAAAGCATGTCTTCCTTCGTCTAATCGCTAAGGTTTTCCAGTGAACTTTCTAGCCTTGTTTGCTGCTGCTCCCTTTGGGTAGAAAGTATGGTAACTACTTGCAATCTCCAAGCTAGCTTAACTCTTCACTCATTTGCTTTGTCTGTTACTTCTACCTGGAATGTTCTCCTTTTGCCCCCTGTGTAAGTCAAAATCTTCCACATGCATATGGCAAAAATCCAGATCAAACTGGCTATAAGCAAAAAAAAAAGGAAATATATCACCTCATGTAACTAAATTGTTCAAGAGTAGAAGCTACTTGAAACACAGTGAAATGTAAAGGTTCCAAGAATGTCGTCAGGACTGGATCTTGCTCTTTCCGTCTCTCATCTCAGATCACTTGCAGATGAGTTCTGGCCTTCGTCAAGGATTCCCCTGGTGGAGACAAAGCTCTTGCCAGCATCGCAGTGACATCGATTGAATAGAGCAATTTTTTTCATTTGAATGCTCTCAGTGAAAGTAATAGAATGGATTATTGATTCTGATTGGTTCTGGTTAGGTAAAAACTCCATTGATCTGTGATCTGATGTTCTAGACATGGGACCCTGTGCAGGGGATGGACAAACAGACTGAGAATGGCTGAGGCATAGTCCCCTCAGAAGAATCTGAGAGTTTTTTTTCAGAAAGGGTAATGGATACTGGGTGGGCAAAGACAACAGATGTTACCTTTGGAATATTCCAAATGAGCTTTTGTCTATGCTCTGGATTTCCAGTGAATTACCTCACCCTCCCTCAAGCCTTCTTCAGTTTCCCAGCCAGAAATCATGCATCTTCATTCTGATCTTTCACAGCAGCTTTTACTTCTCAGAAGACATGAACATCATCCACTTTGCAATGGCATGTATTGTCATCATTAGCAACTGTATTTTCATTTTCTTCTAGATTTTTTTATCCTTCATCTCATCCTCAAAAGGATGCTTTACAGCTCCCCCACAGTACTGTGCAACCAGCTGAAATAAAGAAGAGAAGAAACATAGATGAAAGAGAAATAAAAGAAAGCCAGGGAACCATGGTGGTGACTCCTGTGCAGATTCCTGGGCACGTTTACAGTTTCCCACCTGAAGGCAGAGCAGGATGCACAGTCAGCTGGAGGATCCACAGTGGTTCATAAAAGTGAAAGTAGCCTTAGTCAAGGCCCAGCATAGCCTTCTTGCCACATAGATGGACTCTTGATAACCAGTTGATAACGTGGTTACTGGGGAGTGGTGATGTAACATGCAGCACATTTCTGCCCCTAGAAGAATGAGGAGTTGTTACAGGACCAGTTGTCTTCAGGATCCTGAGGTCAAACCTCACTTCTCTATTGCGAGATACTGCTGGTCAGGAGCTCCTCACATTTGGCTCACGGCCACGTTACCCTGATATAGGCCTTCTCTGGAAGAATGCCTAAAAATTGTTTCAGAGTTGTTATCTGGGTTCATATGGGTATAATTTAGTTGAAACCCTGTGGGTTTTTATCTGTTGCACTTTGGCTACATGTAAACGTGTTCATTCCAAGATAAAATAGGTAACTTCCCAATAAGAGAATATTTTTCTCCATTATTTAATCACAATGGAAACACATCTTATCTTTTTTCTTGATCGTGAGCCACAATTTGACCTAATTTTTGAATTACTTTCCTTTTATGATTTTCTTTTTTTCCCCGGGATGCATGCCATTCTTTAATGCCACATAGAATATGAAGGGTGCACTTTACCTTCTCCATCAATGCCTTCTTTGAACGCAGCCTTGAGCTGTTAACTTGAAGCAAGGAGCCCTAGGCCTTCCTTATAAACAAGTAATGGAGCCCTTAGCCCCCCTTGTAAATGGCTATTTATTAACATATACCATCACCAAACAACATTTTACAATTCCAGGCCCCCACACCATTACACCACTGTCTGCTCCATTGTAAGTTAAGGGAGGGCTTTGGCCATCTGTTTCATTAAATGCCAGAAGCAGCAAACAATATCTGAACTTTATAAATCAAGAGTTGGGGCTTCTCCCTCCACAAATCTCCCCCTTCTTCGGCTGCCACGACCGCCACCACTACTACCACCACCATATTTTTTTGTTTGAACGCTCACATTGTAAATTAGCGTATTCACACATCAATTTTAAAAGGCTGGCTCTGTTATAAGATGGGACAAAGCATGCTCAGTAACAGCTCATGCACAGTGCAGGTGGTCGAGCTAGCTGCTACCCAGATCAAAAGTCAAACAACTGTGAATCTGCTTTTGAAAGTGCAGTTAGGGAGACAAGGCAAGGCTTATCTGCACAAACAAGGACGAGTTATAGATATACATCACAAACGCAGGAGGACAAAAGGAGGTTTCATCATCTTGCAAGGCAAGAAAACCTTGTAATGCTGACAATTCTGAGGGCATCTCTGGAATATGCGGCTTGTTTTCATTTTTGTTTTTTTCTATAATATAAAATTAGTTTTTTTATTATGCGGCAATTGGTAATTATTATTTATGCTTTGGTGCTGTTCCTAAAGTAGCTAAGAATTTTTTTAAGCCACCTTTAGGGCAGGAAATGGCTCCTTTTCATGGTTGCATTTTATTTTTCAGCAGCATTTAAGGACAGACTCCTATTTATACCACACAAGCAGTTTTGTCTGTCGTAAACAAAGTAAGTGGCTGGGGATTGTGCTTTCCCAGAAATGTTTTCCAGGGAAGCCATAATAAGAAACAACTGTGTATATCTTGAGAATTTGTCATCTAGGTATTAAGAAAGAATTCTTTTCTTTTATGGGGAAAAAAAGCACTGTGAAGAAATATATTCAATACTCAAAAGCATAGTTAAAATATTTCTTAAATTGTGATGTTTGACCACCTTGCTGGTTATTAATTGAGTTTGTTTTCATTTTTTATTTAAAATTATCTCTAACATTTTTGGCAAGGTAGAAGCTGACATGATAGGAGGCATAATGATTTTTTTTTAACCTCAGTGTTCTTTTTAAAAGGATAATGACTTCTTTTGCAAAGTTATGTGAAGACCTTTGGAACCAAGGTATGAATATCAATGGGGAAAATGCCAGATTGGTAAATTTGACCACACTTTTAAAAAGGAGATTGAAGCAGTTTGGAATTACGGGGAAAAAAAAAAAGTACCTTAGTATCCTGTACAATTATAGTTTACCTAGGAAAAAGCTTTTCCACCGTCCACCTACCTTCCTATGGTTTAATGATTTTTGTGTTGAGGGAAAAAAAGAAACAAAACCTGTCAACCATATTTAATTCCCAAATCAGTTAAAGATGTCTGAATCGGGTCCCTGGTGCTTCCCTGAAACCACACTCCCTGTCTCAAGCGATAGGGCAGTGGTGGGCTTCATGGAGTCTTGAATCACTGAAGTTTTCTGAAAATGTGTGTGTGTGTATGTGTATACGCATTTTTCTGGGGATTTTCCATTAAATTTCCAGAAAATTTTCAAGAGTCTATACCCAACTCCAAAAAAAAAAAAAAAGTTGAGAAGATGAGATATTGTTAAAGAATTGTGTCCAATTTTCTAGCTAAATACCATTTAATTACTTTGATACTCTGGCTTACTTAAAATGCATTGACCTACGAGAAACACTTATTTTGAATTTGGCCACAAAGTTCAACAAGACACTGAAAATGTAGGGATGCCATCCTTGAGAAATCAGATTATTTATCAGAAGTGTGTCCTTAAATACAATCAGAACAACTAAATTTATATCGGGCCTTATGGTCTATAAGGCACAGTCGCATATATTATTTTATTTGTATTATTCTTCATATGAACTCTGAATTAGTTTTATCATTATTATCCTGTGGTATAGATAGTTGAGACCTGCAGAAGTTGAGTCTTGCCCAAGTTCATGCCAAAAAGACGGAGCAAAACTTGGACCAGTACCTGGTTTTAGCCACAGAAATCATGTTCTTAGCAGCCTTCTGGTAGTAACAGCATCAGCCTGTTCTTCAACACCAAATGTTTAATGTCTGCTGGGTTAAAGGGCATATGGAGATTCCCTTAAGAATCCAATGTTAGTCAATGGAAATACAACAAATTCAGAACTCTACTCTTAGGTAGCTTAATATCTCATTGGGAGCTTTTGTTGAGACATTTTAAGAAACAACAATTCATAGTAACTTATGCTACATGGTAAGTGAGAGATCATTGCTCTAGGAGATGACAGGAAGAAGGAATTCCTGGGGCCTGGATGTGCGGAAAAGACTTCACAGAGGAGATAATAGACAAGAACCAGACCTGACAGTTACTGCCCCATTCTTAACCCACGTATGGCATCATGCCTCTTTCCTTCTCATGGCAGCTTCAAGGTAGTAGCTCCTAGCAGCAGAATTGGAGTCCTTGCAGAGCATTGGTGCTGGTGGTGGTGGAGTGTTAGGAAGATATGTTTCGCCACAGCTGCGTTGAGGATACATAGGAAATTAACAAAAGAACTTGTAACTTTATCTGCTCTCAAAGTTAATATAATGTAGGAGCTTCAATCTTTCCTTAAACTGTGGAAATTTTCTCTTTTTTTTCTTCTTTTTAAGGGACGGGATCTCACAGTCACTGAGCCTAGGGAACAGTGGAGCAACAATATCTCACTGCAACCTCAACTTTCTTGGCTCAAGTGATCCTTCCACCTCCACCTCAGGCTCCCAAGTAGCTGCGACTACAGGCTCACCTCGCACATCCCCTACTTTTTAATTTTTTGTAGAGACAGGATTTCTTCATGTTGCCCAGGCTGGTCTCAAACTCCTGGCCTCAAGCAATCCTCCTGCCTCAGCCCCGACAAAGTGCTGAAACTGCAAGCCTGAGCCACTGTTCCCAGCCAGTAGCCTTTAGCTTTCAGAACAGGAGTGAGCAAATTATAGACCGCAGACCAAATCCAGCCTGCCACCTGTTTCTTTATGGCCCGCAGGCTAATAGTGGTTTACATGTTTAAATGATTGGAAAAAATCAAAAGAAGAATATTTTTGACGTGAGAATGACACAAATTCAAATTTTTTAATTATGATGAACTTTAAAATTTTCTTAAGTAAGGCTTGAAATCACCTAATAAGATCTCACTGTAAACAGTTATGAAAAATCTTTTCACTGGTTGTGCCCCAGTTTTAGAAAAATATTGCAAATTTTCACACACTTGACTTAAATTACATATTTATAAAACTTTACATATTTGTAACATTACATATTTATTAAAAAGTTCTTTTTAAAGACAGGTCTTTGAAATAATACTGCATGTTGACTTTACATATTCTACATATGATTCATGCATAGATGCAAAGAATGTTGGCAAAGTATATAAATTGTTTTATTGTGGCATATTATTTATTTGATAAGTGTATCACTTAAAAATACTGAATTTTTTCATGCATCCCAATTAAGTCTTTATCATCGAATGGGCTTATAGAAATTTAGTTATTAGAAAACTTGCCCAGCCAATAAAGAAAAGCATTCATTTTCTATTCTGTATACATGATCTGAAGCCATAGCTTTTTAGGTCTGTTAATCTGTTTGTTCAAGGCCAAGCTATTTATATGGATAATTTTTAAAGCATCTGTATAAAGAAAAAAAAGAACATTTTATTTATTCACTGGGGTTTTTATGTGCCTTGAAATTGCATAGATAAAGTATTTTCAAGCTCATGGATCTGGAAGAGATAAAAGATCTCTTGTAAGGCTTTATGTAAGCTTTTCAAACGTATAGTTTTCTCATGGCTAGAATTTTTTAAATAAAACTATTTTACTATTATAGCTAGAGTTTGATGTGGGTACCTCTTTTTCTTCCCTGAATTGCATGTTAAATTATCTGTTTAAGATTGTTTTTATTTTATCTTCTGAATTTTAACAATTTTCTTGTTGGAGAAATTAATTTACCTTAATTCACTTGTCTTCATTTGTATTAGTGGGCAACTATTTAATAAAACCAGAATACTAAGTGTTAAATATGAGTAGAAAACTCAATAGTCAGATTTAAGAAACAGAGAATAAAATGTACCACTTGGTTTTGCAACACACTGGTATGAAGATGAAAAATTATTTACCTCTCCCTCCTTAAGAACTTTTGCTAAGCCTAGTAGACTGTAAGATAAGGGGCTTTTTTAAACTCTGGGGTGACTGGATCTAGACTAGATTCTGGGTGAACATTAGCTGCTGTTAGCTCTGCCATGTCAGGGCCAAGAAACAGCTTTCCCTGGCTGGAGCATTCCCAAGCTATCACGGCCATCAGACAGGTGGGGAATAAATATTTAGAATGGTGGGACATTTGGAGAGCTCGCTCCTGATCCTGGGGACTCAATTTGGACGGGCTTCAATTGGAGCAAACAGGTG
The DNA here is from genome assembly GCA_963573385.1 of Cacajao melanocephalus. NCBI lineage: Eukaryota > Metazoa > Chordata > Mammalia > Primates > Pitheciidae > Cacajao > Cacajao melanocephalus. Next base: position 6,911 of record CAUYLG010037421.1, read on the forward strand.
TTCCTGGGAGGAACTGTCCTCAGATGGCTAGGGGGGGTGCCATTCTTTCACACACATAAAAAGTTCCTCTTCCCTCTGCCTGCAGGAAAATTAGAATTAACTACAGCTTTTTCTTTTGAAATGGAAAAAGAGAAATAAAAATATGGCACCAGGTTTTGGCTCTGGCTGGATTTCCATGGAGCATGCAATCTATGATAAGTGATGAGAATTCTTGAAGCAAAGCATGCTTGTAGTTTTCAACATTGGAGATGCTGTAAAAAGTAGATGAATGCAAAGTATCTCTTTACCAAATGATATATACCTATAAAATCAAATAATCTTTCCTTCTGTTATTTGTTTGTTCATTCACTAAATATTTCTGGTGAATGAGATTCCCCACACATTGGGCTAAGTGCTAGGGATAAGAGTGTAAGATAGAAAAGCCTGCCCTCAACTCAGGCTTGGCCTGAGTTGTAATAACAGTAATTGGTTGGAACGTGAAAGTGAACCTGAGTGGTCTTTGGGAGACTAGGCAGAAAGTGGTTGCTGGCTTCAGAAAGATTTCTTTTTCTATAATATTACCATATCTAAGATATGATAACTTTTTTTATTTGGGAATATTCTTTTTAAATCATATTTTTCCTATAAAACATAAGATAATAATAAAGGCATTTTTAAAGAAAAAAAATTGTTTTGTCTTGGCTTGGTGGCTCATGCCTGTAATCCCAGCACTTTGGGAGGCCCAGGCGGGTGGATCACCTGAGGTAGGGAGTTCGAGACCAGCCTGACCAACATGGAGAAACACAATCTCAGCTTAAAATACAAAATTAGCCAGGCGTGGTGGCGCATACCTGTAATCCCAGCTACTCAGGAGGCTGAGGCAGGAGAATCACTTGAACCTGGGAGGTGGAGGTTGTGGTGAACCAAGATCACACCATTGCACTCCAGATTGGGCAACAAGAGCGAAACTCTGTCTCAAAAAAAAAAAAAAAATTGTTTTTAATCCCTCTACCTTGAAGCGAGCTATTCCTTTGACCCAAGTCTTCCTTTCCAATCTTTCAGTTAGGTTGCAAGTTCAATTTTATATTGCTCTACTCACTTAATATTATCATCTTAAAGTTTCCCCATAGTCTTTGTGATTTGTATTTTTGCCAAATTTTAAAAATTAATTTTAAAAGCAAAGGATTTAGAAACCTCTTATTTTGTAAGGGAAAAAAACATCAAGAAACAGAGAGAAAATTATTCATAATTATACTGGCTAAAGGTCACAACTATTAATTGGCACATTTTATTCCAGCTTTTTCTATGTATTTCATTTATGTACAACATTTAATATTTTATATCCTATTATTTGCATTAAGGGTAAACTGAAAGTGTTTTCCCATGCCATTAAAAACTTTGTAATCATTATTTATATGGTTGTATGGTATTCCCTCATAGAAATACTTTCTTTATGTTAAACATACAGGTTTCTTTCTAGCCTATAGCTATACAGTGAAGCTATATATCTTCATTCATAAACCATATTATTTGCTTAGTATGGCATCCTTGAAGATAATAAATGTTCATCACTTTTATGACTTCCTCATTCTTGCGTTCTTAGCTCTCTAAAATTGAAGTCAGCTGGGATATATCTTCAAATAACTTTTCAAGAAAGATACATGATTTAGATCTATTTTTATTTCTATATAGGAACAGCCACCAGTTGCATATATGTGACATACACCTATGTATGTATCTGTGCTCATTGGGCTGGCTGTAATATTTTTAGATCTTACCCTTCTTAGGAATCTGTAGATGTGGAACTGTTGTCTTCTGGCATTTCATGTTTCAGAGTAGCGGAAGAATAGACCAATTTATGGTACTCTGTAGTGACATGTTGTATGTTTTGTTTAGTTTTGGTTTTATAAATCTTTGGAATTGAACAGAGTCTAGATGTTTCTAGATATGAGGCCTTTCATTCATTTTGCATGGATCACAGAACTTTATATTTGAAAATTCAAGTCTTCCCTCTACCCACGAGGAGAGGATTTTTTAAAGCCATGTCTTGGGTTATTGCTTCCATTTTAAATTTTCTGGTGTCAGGATCATCCATGATTCTCATACTAGACCTCTGTATCGCCTATATTTGTCATATTTTAAAAATCATTTTGTTCTCTTCTTTTTCTTCTCATTCATCTCCAGCACCATTAGCTCTGCTCTTTGTAGCATTGTTTCTAGTAAGTGCTGCTGGTTGTGTGAAAATAAATGCTGCTGTTGCGTTATTAGCTTCCCCGAAATCTTTTCTTTGTCTAACCTATTGCCTCATCTCTTATCTCCTTGAAGTCTCACTGGTTCTTACCTTACAGTTTTCTACCCTTGCTTTATAAAGCTTTATCTTCTTACTGTTCTTAAGGACACCAAACAATTTTTTAAAACATTTTTTGGTTTCTTTAGACCATAAGTTTCAGAATTGCATTCTTTCTCAGAATCTTTAGGATGTTGTGTTCTTTGTTCTGTAGTATCTATTTTTCCATCATCTGCATGTTGTTTTTAGTTTTTTGTTTGGTTACTTTTCAGAACTACTTCTTGAATCTGTAAATGGAGAGCTGCTTGATGTGCTCACCTCTGTCCCAATTCCCTTTGTCTGTAGACTGTCTTTATTGGAATGAAAAAATGTCCACCTCTTATGTGCACAACTGTCATCTCCTTTCCAACCTTACTGTCCCACCACCATGAAAAAAACACACAATTTATGAAGACCACAGTGGTCAGAATTCAGTGCATGATGCCATGCCTTCCCTATAGCTACCTAATACTGATTTATTGTTTTCCTGGGAACTCTGGTTTCCTTACTGCATATAGAACAGAAACAAGATGGGGAATGTGGAGGGGAAAAAAAAGAAGACAACAGTTCAAATACCTCCTGAGTTACAGCCCTTACTCATGAGAGAGATTGCATCTTAATTTCTGGTTGTTACAAACCATACACTTTCTATCTAGTAGAAGACTATGTGGGAGTGAACCACTGCTTTAATTTTTCAACACAGTTCATTTTTTGTAACAGTAGAAAATCCTTCTAGGCTCTGGCAGTTTGTGATGTAAGTTTTGGTGGTGTAAATTGTCATCATCTTCTATTTTCTTCATTCAAACCTAATGGATTCATGGATGAGGCACCATTGTAAACTGGAACCTGAGTGATTTTTAAAATTGCCCTAGATAGAGGGGCATACCAACTATTTCTATAGCTCTCCCCTTGGGCCTATCTGCTTGGGTGGTCCTATTCTAACTGTTGGTATTTAATTATTGATGACTTACTGACGCAAGGCCTGGAAGCCTTAGGGAAAATGAATTCCCACGTGCCAGTTTCTTTAGATGAATCTTCTTTGAGGTTTAGGTGTCCTTCTAAGTAATATAGTGAGGCAGGATTTAGGGGGCCATTCCAAATACTGCCTCGCAAAGTCAACCATGAACGTTATCAAAGGGCCACGTTCTTTCATAGTTTTCATGTAACTCATTGATGTGTTTCTTTTCACACGTTATTTCCTCTTGAACATCACTGGTTTCATGGTGTTTTTCTAAGGCTTCTGAATGGTACTACAAACTATGTATGTAGACAGAACAGAACCCCACCAAAAGGTGGAATTTTTCTTTAGGGACACTGTGCCATCAAAACTGCCATCCTGAGCTGGTATCCAAAATGCCTCCCTTTAGAGCTTGCTCTCTTGATCGTGCAGCTGTGCTGTCTCCTCAGAGGCTCTGTGGGCACCTCTATAACCTGTTCCCTCAGCTGTGCTGAGTGTGACATAATCAGATTCCTTGCTGAGGATAGGTGAGTAGAGGGGTAGAGGGGAGCCAGGCCCGGATCCTGGAGGCCCCTCAGAAGCCACAGATCAGAGAGCCTGGATAGGCAAAATCAAATCAGACTTCACCACATCAAGAAAACAGGCCTAGGCATGTTACCACTTTTTTTTTTAAAGCAACAATTTTGCTTTAATAGGACTTGAAAATTTTAACCCAAAGTTTTGCTTTGGGGAAAAATGTATGAACCATATGTCTTGTCAAGATATTATTTTTTAACATTTTCAGAACTGAAATCCAATTCTGGGCACTGGGGTTCTTTCTTGGTGCACACCTGCCTTGTTGATCAAGTTCTCTGGCTTTTATTATTTCCACTTGCAAATGGCGACGCCAACAGCCAGCCTCAGAAGAAGGAGGGGCTGATTTCATCAGCATGACTAAAGCTGACGAAGTACTTGAGAGGACCTGGCAGGGTACTGAAGGACACTTCGGCCTTGCAGATCTCTGAGGAGAAAGAAATGGGCACAGCCCTGCAGACATCAGCCAGTGGGTGACATGGTAGCATCCTGGCCAGTGGCCAAGTCTTTTTTTTTTTTTTTGGACTGGAGTGTAGTGGCACAATCTCAGCTCACTGCAACCTCTACCTCCAGGTTCAAGTGATTCTCCTGCCTCAGCCTCCCGAGTAGCTGGGATTACAGGTGTCCACCACCATGCTAATCGTATTTTTAGTAGAGACAGCGTTCACCTTGTTGGCCAGGCTGGTCTCAAACTCCTGACTTCAGGTGATCTGCCCACCTCGGCCTCCCAAAGTGCTGGGATTATACATGTCAGCCCCCACACCTGGCCAAGTCTTTTTCTTCTGATTTTTATTAGGCGAATAGTAACATCAAAGCAAAAGAAAACTTTTTTTAAAAGAAAAGGGAAAAAAAATCACTCCTAACACTATAACCCACCCCTTCTACAATTATTTCCCACCCCAATTTTTTTAGTATTAACTTTTTATTCATCTGTTGACATCTTTCTTTATATGACTCTAATTGTAGTGTAACCGATTTTAACTTCTGCCTTTTTGTTTTTAACTTAACATTACAGCTTGTACTAATGTCAATTTTTTATAGTTATTGTAGTTAGTGGATTTTTAAAAAAATCAAGTTATTATAACATATATGGAGGTTCAGGAAAGCCCAGCAGCATGTGGTTGACATTCATTTGTTTTCAGAAAGTAGAAGGGCTGCCTCAAGCGTGTCATTAGAGCTCCTCAGCCTGGTATTTAAAAGCACTCTGAGTTTTGACAACTGGGTACTGAGAATTATTTGTACCTTTCTATAGTATCCATTTAAACCACTTGCATATATTAATTTTAGCATGTTTGATGATAATATTAATGAAAAAATATATGTCACTCTGGTAGGGAAAAGTGCGGTGGATTCCAGAAATAGTCCCACTTTTTCCAGGGTATTCCCTAACTGACTGGAAGGCAATACTGAACTTGGCTTAAGGCTTCATGCATTGACTTCATCAGATGTCCGTGCTTGGAAATGTAATCAGTAACAGTCATGTGCACTTATCTGGTCATATGTTAACCAAGTGAAATGTGTCTCAACCTTGCACAGAGCACCAAGGGGCCGCCTCTGAGTACCGGAGGTCAGGAGGAGGGCTGGAAGGAAGGATGGTTTTGGAGCTGACTCCAAAAGGAGACATGGGTGGGGCGCCCTGGTAGGAGGTGCTGGACAGCCAGGGGGCAGCATGGGAGCATTTTGCGTGTGATGGAGGACAGAGCATCCGAAGAGGGGGATGAATGAAAACGTCACCATTCTTCCTGAGCCTAGCCCTGGGGAGGATGATGGATGACTTTTTGTCATCTTTTGTATTTCCTCAGGGGCAGCTAAAACAGAATCTCTCTACTGAGACCAGAGGTTGAAAAGTGGAAGTCTGTGGGCCACAAGTGGCCGGCAGAATTATTTTCTTTTGGTCTGAACAATTTTTTTTAAATTATTATTTACATACAATGGAATTCAGCCATTTTAACTGTAGAGTTGGACGTATGTTGGTACACATATGCAGCTGTGTTGCCTTGTTCTGCCACCACACATCAAGATATAGAACAGTTCCCTTACTCCAGAAGTTTCCTTCTGCCCTTTTGCATTCAAATCTCCTTTCCCACCCTGCCCCAGGGGGCCCCTGATCTTCTTCCTGACATTAGAGTTTTGCCTTCTCTAGAATTTCATGTAAATGGAATTACATAGTGTGTCATCTCTTGTATATGACTTCTTTCACTTGCATAGAGCTTCTGAAATTCATCCGTGTGATTGCATGTTAGTATTTCATTCCTTTTAATTGCTGAGTAATATTCCAGAGTAGGAATATACTACAATTTATTTATCTCTTCACCAGTAGATGAATCTGTAGGTTGCTTCCAATTTGGGGCTATTATAAAAAACGCTGCTGTTAATATTTCTGTGTATATCTTTTTGCGGACATAGGTTTTTATTTCTCTTGGTGAATATCTAGGAGTAGGATTGTTGGGTCATATGGTAAGTATATGTTTAATTTTATAAGAACCTGTCAGATTGTTCCCAAAGACACTGAACCCTTTTGCAGTCCCATAACCGTGGATGAGAGTTCCGGCTGCTGTGCATCACTGCTCTTAAAGCATCCAAACTCTCAGAACCCATTAAAGGGCCGCTTGGCCTCCAGCTCACCCCAGTTCTTATTTGACCTATTTTCTTCATTTACATTTCCCACCTGTCACCTGTAGGTTTGTGACCTGTGCCATTGAGGAACTTTATGTCCCATAGTGTGTAGCAGGGTGTGACAGGCGAGAACAGGGTCTATGGAGACAGGAAAATCTCGGTTGGAATCTCCATCTTGCCATTTATAAGCTGTCACTTGGGTAAAATGCTAAAAACACCTTATTCATTGGCTGGCTAGTTGTAAAAAGTAAAAAATACGAACATGTGAAGTACCTACCACAGGACAGGGCCTGTAGAAAATGTACAATAGATGGTACCTGTTAGTATCCACGCCATAGCCCCGTAATTCTCTGTTATACGTGTGTGCATCAGAGTCGCCTGCACAGATTTTTTAAAAACATAGCCCCTCCCCAGCCATAGGTGCCCCTGCCCCAGCCCTCCTTCAGAATGAGAATTTCCCAGGCTGGATCTGTGCACATGCATTGTTTAAAAGTCCCACGGTCTGGGTGCAGTGGCTCACACCTGTAATCCCAGCATTTTGGGAGGCCAAGGCAGGCGGATCACTTGAGACCAGGAATTCAAGACCAGGGTAGTGAAACCCTGTCTCTACTAAAACGACAAAAAAATTAGCCAGGCATGGTTGCGTGTGCCTGTGCTCCCAGCAACTTGGGAGGCTGAGGTGGGAGAATCTCTTGAACACAGGAGGTATGGGTTGCAGTGAGCCAAGACCGTGCCACTGCACTCCAGCTTGGGTGACAGAACGAGACTCTGTCTCATAAATAAATAAAATAGAAGTTCCACAGATAACTGGGACGAGCATCCCTGGCCTACAACTGTTGGTTGGGAAGATGTAGCAAGGGACCCTACGTTCTAAACTCACTTCTACTGCCAACTAGCTGTGTGACTTTGGACAAATCACTTAATCTCTCTCAGAGAGGTAGTTTAGTTGAGATATGACTGTAGCAAATTTAGTCTTTCATAATTATGAGGTTCTTCTTGGTGGACAGTGGCTACATTTTGAGGCAGATGAATTGGAGGTGGTTGAGGGCCATGCCTGCCTCCCAAGTAACATATCCAAATGAGAGCAAATTTCAGCCTGGATTCAGGCATACTTCGAAATTTAAGTTAGCAAGCATGCACAAAACCATCACTCAGCATGTCTGATAGGCCCAATGAAGTCCTGTCCTCTTTCCTGATGGGAGGGTGCATTGACAGCAACTTGCATGAAAGGTTCACTTGAGGCAGATGTGACACTGTATAGCAATGGGAGTCGGCTGACCTTCTAGTTAAAGTCATGCAGTAAAATCCTCCTTTGAATAGATGGATGGACACAGGACTAATCCAAAATCCAAATTCAAGGACACCATTCAGGGAGACTCAATTGGGGTCACTACATTCTGATAACCTTTCTACTCAGGCTGTGGAAGTGTGAATGACACTATTTTGAGCCAGTCCACAGATCTTCAATACCATTTCTAATGTCTTAATTAATAATTATTAGTTATGCTAATTAAGAGTAACTAATTAATAAGACAAAGATAGCCGCTGTACATGTAGGAGTTGCCTCTGGAATGTGGCTTTTCATTAGCCTTTTAAATGTTACTAAACACCTCTGAAATGTATATTCCCATTAGCTCACTTCAGTTCTAAACTCACCACCCTGGAGTGTAGATTAAAACTAACTAATGCACATATGTATGTCTCCCTATCTATGTAGAAGTACTTTAAAGTTAATTGCAGACAGTATAACAGATGATTTCTGGGGTTCCATCCAAACCTAAGCTTCTACAGTTCTACAAATGAAGAGTCCTAGTAAATGTACTTGTTTCTCAGCACAACTTCTCCTCATCCTTATGCCTGCTCTTTCTGGAAGCCTCTGAATCCCCCAAGCTATGTCAGTGTCTTTCCCCTCCCTGTACCATCGTGGAAGCACACACCTCTTTCATGGCATCTTATTTCAGGCCCAAAACATGCACTGAGGATTCCAGCCTTTGGAAAATGTCATCTCTTTTTATTTACCCACACTGACCTGCCTTACTTCCCAGATGTCAATGAGTCGGGTAGTACCATCAGTTTTTTTGTTTGTTTTTTTGTTCGTTTGTTTGTTTGAGATGGAGCCTCACTCTGTTGCCCAGGCTGGAGTGCAGTGGCGCAATCTCGGCTCATTGCAGCCTCCACCTTCCGGGTTCAAGCAGTTCCTTGGCCTCCCGAGTAGCTGGGATTACAGGCACGTGCCACCAAGCCCGCCTAATTTTTTGTATTTTTAGTAGAGATGGGGTTTCACTTTGTTAGCCAGGATGGTCTCAATCTGCTCGATCTTATTTGACCTATTTTCCTCATTTACATTACCCACCTCTCACCTGTAGGTTTGTGACCTGTGTCATTGAGGAACTTTATGCCCCATAGTGTATAGCAGGGCATGACAGGCAAGAGCAGGGTCTATGGAGACAGGCTCATGATCCACGCGTCTCGGCCTCCCAAAGTGCTGGGATTATAGGCATGAGCCACCGCGCCCAGCCACGATCACTGTTTTTATTGTGGGAGGTGGAGAGGGCATGCCTACCTGCCTAACACCTATATTATTTTCCTTTAAATTGGCACAATGTCTTCTTCTTTAGCTTTATCACACAGCATATTGCCCATGGAATTATGGTTTTAATGTGCTAGCTACGTATTTTCTCACACGTTAAAATAGATGCATAACTTAATATCTGAAATAAAATGTTAAAAGTAATCATCTGCGTGCTGCCTAAAATCCGCTCTTGTTTCTCCAGTGGTCTGCACACATCACAGTGGAAACCACTGCTGTGCTGTCCTTGTCAGGTTCCTTGCCCATCTCCCCACCAGACAGTGAGTCCCTGGAGGACAGGGACAGGCTTTCATCTCTGCCTCACCATGTCAGTAAATCTGATGCCTGGTGCATAATATGCATTCGATAAATGTTTGATGAATGAATGTCTCTCTCACGAGCACAAGTGAAATACCATAGCAAACACAAATATCTGCTATTTTCTCTCACTTTGATTCCCAACCTCTGATAAACTCTTAGGCACTCAAACATGGAATCAAAACATAAATAAGTACCAAACATGTGAAGTGCATTTATTTTTCTACATCTTAAAACTTTTTTTAATGTAACTGTTATTTATTAAATTCCCAAGTGTTAAGGGGAAAGAAGTTAAATGATTTAAAATTACAAATAATTCTTTAAAAATAACTTACCTGACCAGGCACAGTGGCTCATGCCTGTCATCCCAGCAGTTTGGGAGGCTGAGGCAGGCAGATTGTCTGAGGTCAGGAGTTCAAAACCAGCCTGGCTGATGTAGTGAAACCCCATCTCTACTAAAAATACAAAAATTAGCCAGGCATGGTGGCATGCACCTATAATCTCTTGAACCCAGGAAACAGAGGTTGCAGTGAGCTGAGATTGCACCATTGCACTCCAGCCTGGGCAACAAGAGCAAAACTCTGTCTAAAAATAAATAAATAAGTAAATAAAAATAACTTACCTGACATGTCTGAAGGCACCTTCACCATGTAAAACGTAAAGATCTTGAAGAACTCTAAATTCCAAGCTGAAAATTGTGACTGAATGAAAGGAGCGATCAAATTATTGTCTGTTTCCCAAAGGAAGCATAAAAAGTAAGTTAAAGGCCCTGGTTGTTCTTTCTGAGTACTGACTGACCCAAGATGAACATGCACTTGGATAAATCAAAGGCACTTCTGGCCCAAGGGCCTGGACACATTCAGAGGCCCTACTGGGATTACTGTGCCTTCAGTCTTTGTCCCATTGTGGAACGAGACATTCCTGATCCCAAACTCAAAATATTTTATCTGTTTTAATCTGTACTGCACTTCCCATCTCCATCTCTACCCCAAAAGCCTTAAAGCTCCTTGAGGACAAGGGACCAAAGCTTATTTTGCTTCACATCCTCTGTGCCTTGCTAGTTCCTGGAACAGAATGGACACTCAGGGAAGTATTTGGATGGATGGATGGATGGACTAGTGAATAAAAGAACAGATGAGCTATGTCATTGATTTACATAAAGCTTGCTAACTTACATTCCTGCATTTTAGTAAAGATCTGGAAGGAAGCACATTTAGGAGAAAACACTAATGTCTGGAAGCATGCCTCTGAATGGTAGAGTTAGTCTCTTTATTTGGGGTGACTTTTTACTTCTAACCTCCTTTAAACAAAGTTTGACGATTCCATCTCAAAAAAAAAAATCTTATTCAATCTGAGTTGGTCTGAGAAAACAAATGTTCCAGCCAGGCACAGTGGCTCAAACCTGTAATCCCAGCACTTTGGGAGGCGGAGGTGAGCAGATCACCTGAGGTCAGGAGTTTGAGACCAGCCTGGCCAACATAGTGAAGCCCCGTTTCTACTAAAAATACAAAAATTAGCCAGGCGTAGTGGTGGGTGCCTGTAATCTCAGCTACTCAGGAACCTGAGGCAGGAGAATTGCTTGAACCTGGGGGACGGAGGTTTCAGTGAGCTGAGATCACATCACTTCACTCCAGCCTGGGCGACAGAGTGAGACTCTGAGATAGATAGATAGATAGCTAGATAGATAGATAAGATAGATAGTGGATGTTCCAAAGTAAAGCAGTTGACTAAAAGGTATAAATTCATCTTCCATTTGTTGGATGCCCTTTAAATTATGTGGGAAATGGAACACATGAAATTTTTTTGAGCTTTGTCTTTCTATTGATTTCTAAAAATGAAAAGTTCAAATTTAGAGAAATATTTATCTTACCATAGTACCTACCTTGAACTTTGCTGCATAGTATTTACTGTTTTTATTTCCGATTGAAGCATTTGCATTTAATTACTTAAAGCATTTAAAAAGTTTAATATTTCTAATTTGAGGGTTAATTCTACAAGCATTAGTAAGAAACATTGGATATAAGGAAAAGGGCATCTGTATTTACATAAATAAAAAGCATCTAATTAAGCCTTTAAATGACATTTTTTTAAAAAGTGTAAGGTATGAAAGATAAAAAGGGGCTTGGCTTATTTGCATTGATTTTTATTTTTCCCATAATTGCTGAGGTTATTATGTTCATAAAAAGAGAAGTTGCCAACTTCAGGAGGCAGTTACTCAGTGTCAGTCTGGGACATTGTGACCATTCTCTAGCTTACCTTAAATACACATATTTGCTCTTGCAAATATGTCACCAGTTGATTACAGATAGTCCCTTCTTATACTGGAATCTCTGGCAGGCTCATTCCAGGAAAGGCACAAAGCACAAGGCAGTGGAAACGCACGTTGCAGATGCATTGCCTGCCCCGTGGACAAGCACTGCCCTCAGCTTGCCCTCACCCAAACAGCCCTGAAGTGGACCTACCTAGGGTTGAAAAATCAAGAAAACTTACACCTTCACGAGCCTTTTTACTCCACACGTGACCCACCCACCAAGGTTCATGACAAAAAGCAGAGGAGGTTAAAATTATGTTTCTGATTATTTTTCCTATCCTCTGAAAAGTCTGATGAAACATGTAAGTTGTTATGTAAGATTTGCTAAGCACCTTATTACCCTACAGAACATTGTACAAAGTGCTCTAGGGAGAATTTTTTTTACAGAAAGACCTTTCCTTTACAATGCCTCCGATGTATTTTGTTTACTGAGTATGCCATGTCTACAGAAAAATGTAATTAGGGAGAATGATTATATATATATAGAAAATACAGTTTTTATATAAGTTTATCTCAAGGTCTGTATCTCCATCAGAGCTACTTATTCTGTTTTCTATAAAGTGGAATGTGTTTGCATGCTTGTTTGACTTAAGACTAGGAGCCTTCAGTGAAATTGACCTAACTAACAATTCTAGCTAGCTCTGAGGACTCGGAAAGCACACTCTATTCTTTGTAGTTTTTCTCCTAACCAGTGAAATTTGCAGAATGTTTTATCATTTTTGTAGCATAAGTCTTAATTCCTGAGCCTGGTTTGCGTGCATTTCAAGACCAACCTAAATGAAATTGTTTCCGATTTCAGGATGTGTTTAGTATTGATGGAAAATAGATTGTCTACATTCTATATTTATTTTTGTACTATTACAACTAAAATGTCTTAATATTGAGGAAACATGGGATTTCTAAAATGAATTCACTCATTGGGCTATTTGTTTTGGTCACAATAAAACCATTAAACATAAACTAAGAAAACCTACGAGCAACTTTCCTCTATTATTTCCTTGGTCAGATTCTGTTTTCTTTGTTTTCTTAATTTGGGCTGAGTCTTTGAGAAGAAAAAATAATAATCACCACTTTTTCAGTGTGCACTCTGGAATTTGTTTAGCAAAAAGTCAGGTCACAGCAGGCAGAAACCATGCTTTTTCTGCTGAGGAATTGTATTTCCTTGAGTATGTACTGAGCTGCGTGAACAAATCATTAAGTGACACAGTGAACAGGAAAAGAGAAGTATTCAAAAATTCTATGACCTCTGCTACAAGGGTGGCTGGCAGAAGACACTAGCTTTAATTGTGTGTTTCCCTCTTGCCAGTTTTTATTCAATAAAGCATTCCGTGATCTTAAAGCAAAAGGTGATTGGGAAGGCAGTATTTTAATTCTAATGATGTATCAGTTTTTCTTTATTTGGAATAGTCAGAAATATTTTCTTAGGTATAGTCAAGTAGTACTTGGACACAAATTATTCTATTAAGCAGCAAAAGCCATATTAATTAGTACTGTGTGAGAAGTGGAATTGGAACACAAACTTACAGATTTTTTGCTTTTCTTCTGTTCTTGTATATGTGTTTTATTTTATTTTATTTTATTTTTTTGAGTCAGAGTCTTGCTCTGTCACCCAGGCTGGAGTGCAATGGCTCTGTCTCGGCTCACTGGAACCTCCACTTCCCAGGTTCAAGTGATTCTCCTGCCTCAGCCTCCTGAGTAGCTGGGACTACAGGTTCATGCCACCACACCCAGCTAATTCTGTTCTTGGTATTTTTTAAAAGAATATGTAATTATGTCCATTATCAGTGGAGAAATGAATGGGCTTAAATAGCTTTACTGGTTTATTTTGTTTATAGCTTTGCTCCATAACAAGAAAATAAAATAGAAAACAGCTGTGTGAAATTTTGTTTCTTTGTATTAGCATTTAATTGTGTGTGTGTGTGTGTGTGTGTGTGTGTGTGTGTGTATTCTTTTCTTCACCCCGTAGAAAGGCATTAATAGCACATTGTGGGTTTTGTCTACTTTTTTTATTTTTTAAGTGACATCCGGGGTTGTGTATTTATGTTTTAAACTAAGCAAATCTATTTGCTTTGGAATGGAAGCCTATAGCAGCAATGTAGATCCATAATGTAACGTAAGCTAAAATATTCAGCAAATAGTGTCAGATGTACCTTAAAGCCAGTCTCTATCACATGTTAATATCAATAAGAACTGTAGAAATCCCTGTTCTTAGTGCAGTGGTATGTATATTTTAAAATCGATAACAGAAAGCTGAGTCCTAGCTGTGGGAAAGGAACTCTGAGTCTGCGGGCTTTGCGGCTTTTCAGACCTTGAGATTTGTGTATTATGTCACTGCATCTTCCGAACTCTGCATATTGTCTCACTGTGTATTCTGTGTGGTTTGCCCCTAGTTTCTGACTGTTGCCTTCCTACATACGGTGGGTACCCCAATTTTTGCTTACACTAGCAGAAGAGCACTATGTTTATTGAAAACTATAGATGTAAATCCTTAATGATGAAACCAAGACAGGAAAAAAGAATTCTAGCTTCAATTTTTTTAAGTTTAATAATTTATTGTGTTAAGTTAGGACAACACAGAGCTATTGCTTAGCAACACTGGATTAGGGGGAAAATAATTTAAGCTCCCAAATGAGAAACACTTGTAATCGAATATGCTCTAACACTTGCTTTACCACATGGCTTAACACCCTTCTCCTCACACATGGTTAAACACGTGTTTGAACTGATGTTTTAACACCCGTCTCACACATCTTTATGCTCTTTGTTCCCATATGCTGAAACACATGCCTTGACACCCTTTGTGCACTCACTGTCGAACACAGGCAGAGTATTGTCTAGCGTCTGGCTTTCCAGAGGTTCATCGGTGAGTAACATTCCTTCTAAGATTGGTGCCTAATAAAGTCACAGCTCCTTCTGCTAGATGATGTCCACACTTGTGTTCCTTCAGTCCACCGGAGAAGAAAATCTTCACGGAGATGACCACAGCTTGGTCCTCTGTGGCTACCACACCCCTGATTAGTGGCCTGTTCAAGTGTTCCAGCAGATGGGTGTGTCGTGTCACAAAGCATTGTTTTCCACCCCGGCCAGTCCACTTGTATTTTCCCAAACTGCCAAGCTCTAAAGTCTTAACTCATGACAAGATGTAGAGTTGAAATGATTTCATATTCTCTTTCATCTTACTTGGTAATTTCAGCCAAGATGGCAGGCAGTTTCCATCGCTTTAGGCAAAGTAACTATCTCCTCCTCACTCTGCCTAGGCCTGTCATTGGTGGTGCCTTAGTTCAGACTGCTACAACAGAATTCCATAGACTGGGCGGCTTAAACAAGGCACATTTGTTTCTCGCAGTTCCGGTGGTTGGGAAATCCAAGGTCGAGGTGCCGGCAGGTCTGCTGTCTGGGAGGACCCATTTCCTGGTTTGTAGATGGTTGTCTTCTCATTGTATCCTCACAGGGAGGAGAGCTGAGAAAAAAATAGTAGTTCTTAATTCAAGTTAGAATAAAATGGTGACATTGGCCTAAATTTAAACAGTGGTTTATAGTTTATAAAATGTGTTTTATCCATCTTTTTGGATCCCTGTCAAAACATTGGGAGGTAAAACATTATCCCCATCTTACAGATAGACATGCTAAGACCCAGATATCCTAAGAACTCTGCCAAAAATTACATAGCTAGTAGGTAGTGAGATTGGATGCTACTGGTCCCTTGATATCTAAATCGCTGTTTTCCTATGCCACAAGGTTAAGTACTATAAGATGTACAAGAAAGTCCAGAAATAGCCCTTCCCATCAAAGAGCTTTTAGAAAAGGAAAAGATACCTACAAATGAAAAATAACTTCCATCATTGAGTACTATGAACTAGTCCTCTACTAGGCACTTTATAATGAATCATCTTTCTTGATCTTCACAACAACCCATTTGACAGGTAAGGAAACTAAGGCCTAAAATGCATGATAAATGTACTCTGAGTCAAATAACTAATAAAGTAGCAGAGCTAGAATTTGAATGCAAGCCTGATTCTGAATAAAACCCATACCTTTGGCCATTACTCATACTGGCTTCTAACCAACAATAATAAATGAGTTCATACACAAACCATAGCGATTGTGTAAGTCAAGTTTGGATGAAGTATATTCTTCCCCTCATCATTCCTGGCTATAGTACTTTATGATTGATTTTTAAAAAATGTTTAGCATTATAAAATGGATACACATAACAAGAAGTAAAAGTTACAGACATTATATGAAAGAATTTGTAAATTAGGTCCAAATTTAGTCTGTTCCACCTCTTTGGTTAAATGCAAGGTCATAAAATGTGCTACACTGGTTACATCTTCATGGAAATTTTATTTTACCGGTAGCTTGTGCTCACGATGATCAGAAGAGAAGCATCATTTCTGTTCTGTGGGTTTTAGGTTGCAAAGAGTGTTAATGGGTGCTAAATTAAATTATTTGAAAATAAATTGTATCTCATTGACTGGACCCTAAAGGGTCATTATTGAACAAACTATATAATGAATGATACCCTTGAGTTTGGTGAGTCTGACCGTTATTTTTCATAATTGTATGTTAATAACTCCAGCTATTTTTGTAGCTGGCTTTAAAGATAATATAAAAGGTGACTGAAAACCTTGAACTAACTTTCCATGTTAAATTGGTTTGGACCCAGATGCAGAAACCAACAACTAGACCATTTAAACACAGAACGAGATCAGCCAGGAATAGCAACACTTGGATGCCTGACTTGTGAATGTGAGTAGGAATTAGTGATTACTTTGAATGGCTGGAAGATCCCAGAGGGACATTTTGGGGGCTCTTCATTCTGTTTTGTCCTCGAAACAGAATTGCTCATACAAATATCTGGCAGCATCCAAACACAGGTGCAGATTTGGAATATATAAAGCCTCATGTTGGTTTCTTTTGTATTTTAACTGAATTTCACTATATTGAGGCTCAAGATCAAATGATTATATTTTAATGTAGTATTTGCCAAATTTCCAAACCTCTAAGCGCAAAATCCTCAGCCTTCATTTCTTCGTTTGCCTGGAAATCTAGGTAGCACTGAGCCAAAAGCAGAAGTTATGAAGTGAGATTATACTTGATTAGGAACAAAAAAAGTCTTACATTCAGAAATGCAGATGTGCACAGCAGTCCTGGGGGAATGTTGGTATTTGATCTCTAAGTCTTAAAGGTTCATGTTCCCAAGGTTAAGAAATGCAGAGAGCCAACTTTTATTAGTAACTAATGCTGAAATTACTCTGGAGATTCTAGAAGTATTACATTACAAATCACTCAGCTTTAAAAATCCTACATCTAGTGAGTTACAAATGTCACTGCATGAGAGAAAGGGGCAGTAAGTGAAGGGCGTCATTCATAAACTTAATTTCTACTCTTGCAGCATGATCATGAGTATACTGTGGGAGAGTTTTCATTTCAGTGAGAAAGAAAAAAGGAGCATATGAAGTCCATGAGTCAGGACCCCAACTGAAAGAACCAGGAAGCAAAGGCCTCCTTGTGTAGATGGACTTTGGCTAGAGTTGTGGGGTGCAGCAGGCCAACCTGGGCTGCAATATCTTCCTCCTTTTCTAATATTATCTAACTTCATGACGTGGGCCGAGTTGCTTATTTATTGAGCAAGCCTTCCAATTTGGTGAAAACTAAAGCCTGGGTATTCATAAAATAATATCCTACAACAAGCATGGCACCTATAGCCATCTGTGAAGAAGATACAGATAGCAGACATTTCACTTTAAGGGGAGAACCTTAATAGCACCAAATTCAGTATTAAAACCAGGATTAGTTGAAAGCATTACTATGTCATATAGTGCCCTGATTTTTTGTTTGTTTGTTTGCTTGCTTGTTTGTTTGTTTTCAGACAGAATCATACTCTGTTGCCCAGGCTGGAGTGCAGTGACATGATCTCAGCTCACTGCAATCTCCACCTCCCAGGTTCAAGCGATTCTTGTGCCTTAGCCTCCAAAGTAGCTGGGATTACAGGTGCGTGCCACCATGCCCAGCTAATTTATTTTTTATTTTCTTGAGTAGAGTCTCACTCTGTCACCCAGCTTGGAGTGCAGTGGTGTGATCTGGGCTCACTGCAATCTCTGCCTATGGGTTCAACTGATTCTCATGCCTCAGTCTCCAGAGTAGCTGAGATTATGGGTGCATGCCACCACGCCCAGTTAATTTTTGTATTTTTGTTAGAGATGGGGTTTTACCATGTTGGCCAGGCTGGTCTTGAACTCCTGGGCCCAAGGGATCTACCCACCTCGGCCTCCCAAAGTGCTGGGATTACAGGCATGACCCACCACGCCTAGCTATGCCCCACCACGCCTAGCTGTGCCCCACCGCACCTAGCTATGCCCTGTTTTTTAACCTTAATAAATTATATTACTTTAGTAGATACCTGGGTACTCTCTAGTATTAACTAATTGGGCCTCCTTTTTCGGCTAGACCCTTCTTATTTTAAACTCAGTAGTGATCTGATTTTTTTAATCAGTGACAACTTTAATTCCAACAACAAAGAAAAGGTGGATAAATCTGCATTGGTTACAGCAATAAGCTATTAAAGGCAAAATTATATCTTTTATACTTTTCACCAATAATGTCTACTACTAGATATGTTTGTTTTCATTGTGAGGTTAACTTGCCCTTGATATGCATTGATAAGTGTTTTCTTTATAAATGAAATCTATTTAAGTCATTACACTTTGGGAAGAGTTTTTAACTGATCAGAATACATGATCTCAAAAATATTACTAAAATTTGGAATATGATCCATAATATATATAATTAATGTAGCGTATATGATTGTAAATGTATATTTTAAGTAGATAATATATAAGCAAAATATAGGAAAATGAAACATTACATATATATTATTTATATCACACCAATAAATTCATATTCAGGTTGTAGCATTTGAACAATTGCTATTTCACTCATCCTCAGTAATGCTATTTATCAGATCTTAAATTTTGATAGATGCACTGTGGAGTGTAGAAATAATCATTATTTAGGTAGCTAAAAAATAGCTTGCCAAAACTAATAATGAAAGTTATTCAAGATGTTCTGTCAAAATCCATTCCAATTAGTGTTGAGGTCTTGAAGGGCTAGGCTTAGCTTTTTATTAATATGTTAGGTTTATTAATATATTTTTGATATATACATAGTGTGACTGTCTAATACATCTCATGATATTGCAAAATTATGGTACTTTTAATTTGTTAAATACCAGTGTTTTCTTTGGTCTTATTTAAAATTCAGAATTACTTCATAGTTTCATAACTAATAACTCATTAGGAAGCTGTACCATGTACTTGAGGTTACCTCTAAGGCAATTCATATTTAACAGTAAACCAGAGAAATTCCTGGCTACTTGACTGTCATTGACCAGTTTAAATATTTAAAGTCTTTGTCTAACCCTTTGTCTAACCACTTACAGAAAATGAAACAAAGGTTGTATACAAAATGGGAGAAAGATAAGTCCTTTGAAATAGTCTTTTCTAAATGAAGAAAACTAGTTGTACTGTGAGTAACCAAATTCTTAGATAATAATTATATATATGACCCCACAGGGACAATATGTTATTTTTAAAATAAAGGACCTCTTTTTCTTTTTGCTTGTTATTTTTCACCAAGACATAGGCATTTTAGCATGTCATTCTACAGTGGTCAAATTCAGATTAATTGTTAATCATAATAATTTTACATTCTTATCTTTTCAATTATATCTTAAAAGATAGCTTTTGACTTGTTTTTGTCCTCTCCAAATGATGAGAAATTGAGACTGTTTTTAATGCCTTGCTTTACCCAGATAAGTGAACATGGCTAGAAATTACAGCGGTTCAACCACTTGTTTATTGAGATATTTGTTATGTATATTATTTAGCTCTTGTCACATTCTCTAATCTGTAGTTGAATGATGTTAAAATTGTATCAGCATAATGCCATGGCTATAGCAGTGTGATTTAACTAACAGCCAATCTGTATGATAAAAATGATGCTAGGTTCAGTAGGGATACAAAGATGGTGGTGTTATGAATACCTCTTATGAGGTAATGAGATAATTAGGTTCTATTTTATTTTATTTTTAATTTATTTGTTTTTCAGAAACAGGGTCTTGCACTGTCGACCCAGGCTGGATGCAGTGGCATAATCATAGTTCACTGCAACCTTCAATTCCTGGACTCAAACCATCCTCCCGCCTCAGCCTCCCAAGTAGATAGGACTATGGGACTACAAGTATGTGCCACCACGCCTGGCTAATTTTTAAAGTTTTTTTGTTTTGTTTTGTTTTGTTTTGTTTTTTTAAGAGACAGGATTTTGCTGTGTTGCCCAGGCTCGTCTAAACTCCTGTCCTCAAGCAATCCTCTTGCGTCAGCCTCTCAAAGTACCTGATTACAGACATAAGTCACTGTGCCCAGACCCTCTATTTTAGAATTTGAATTGGTCAGGGTTCTTAGATTCAGAGGGATAGAATCAGTCACTAATTTAAGCAGAAAGAGATTCTCTAGAATAGCTTACAGACTCTTTGGGAAGGCCAGTGAAGCTCTTTTAGATGCTACACAGCCATGAATTTCAGCAACAGAAGAGGCCAGTCAGACTGTTCTGGGAGGTCTCACTGCCTCACTGTTATCCCACAGGGCATCCATGATACTAGCTTCTATACTGACTCCATTATTACTGCCAGAGCTGTCCCAGAAGAACCAAAGGCAAGCCATTCTTCTCCCTCTACCCATACCCCTTCAGACACACAATTATGGGAAGTGCACCCATCTCTTTCCTTGGGACTGCCTCACACTGCTCATATCCACTTTCCAAGTTTTGCCCAGGCTCCTCCAGAACCTTGGCCACATCCAGAACCTGGTAGCAAGAGACTTTTGGAAATGTCCTTCTTAGCTTTCCAGGCTTGCTGTCAAAGAAAGCTGCAAACAAGAATCAGAATCTGTCTGGAGTGAGTCAAATGCACACTACCCCCAGGAATGCATAAAGGAGGGATTCTCAAATTATATTCCAAGGAACCTTAGCATTTTGCCCACCCACCTAAAGGTTACCAAGGAGGAAGAAAAGGTGAAACAAACAAGACTTCATCTAGAGCAGCCAGTTCCATGTTAATTTGGTCATCTGTTGGGCATACCTATAATCATCATTTGAAAACAAAATTTTTTCTTTTGTTGTTGTTTTTGTTGTTTTACGTTTCAAAACCACTGCTAATCTGCAGTTTACTTTCATCACTCTACCATCTACTACTTTTTGTGTTAGGTGGACTGTCACAAATGTAGCCTAGGATTCCTTTCCATAGCAGACCTTTCAATAGAACATCATCACTTTCTTCGCCAATACTTGAAAATGGCTACAAATCATGTGTCTCTCTCACGTCCTCAGAGAAAGTGCTGCTAACAGCCCCATTCATATTAGGGTTTTTAATGTGAAGTCACCACCTCCTGAGAACATGTCTTTTAGTTGTTTCAAAGCCTTTCCAACATCTTCTCAGAAAACCTCAGCAGTGGAGGGCAACCCAGTCATCATAGCCATAGGGATAAAGGGAGTGGACACATTTAATTACTCTTCAGCTACTTTATTTCATTTGACTTCAAAAACAAAATTAGCAGTAGCAGAAGACAGTGGTTGCATGGGGTTAAGTTAATCAATGTGTGCTAATTAAATAACTGTTGTGCCTATGCCATTAATACCTTTTTCAGATGGTAGAGAGCTCTTAGTCTTACCTACTTCGGTCTCTGTACTCTCAATATGTTGCCATACAGACTAGATTAAAGGGATATAATTTCTAATTTAAGTAGGAAAGAGACAGAGCTATTACCTGCATGCATATTGGCCCTTCTGTCCTTGTAAAAAGATTGTAGTTGGGAGCTTTTCTCTTACGGTCTCTGGAGCATCTCCTTCCATAGCACATGTGGCCTTCCGCACTCTGAACCATAACTGCTTTCAACTTACATGCACTCAAGAAACCTGGACTTCTGCTACCAATGTGCTACTTCTTTGTCTTTCATGTGTTTTCAGGATGCCCTGACCTCACCCCTCCCTGTCATGCAACATCAAAACACAGACCTGCTTTGTCACCCCAGAAACAGACCAGCAGCCCAACAGTTCTTTAAATCAGCAGAAGCTCTTTTTCATACACTCAACATGTTTACCATGTTGCTCCCAGTTGCTTAAATCACCTTCAGAGTATTTCATTTTTGTTTTTTTAAACACAAAAAAAGTAGTGAGTTTGAACTTCTTATAATTTTAAACAATAAAACCTAAACGTTTAAAAACTATTACTTTCATATTTATTATTCAATATTTTGAAAATTCAGAAAGGGGTAAAGAAAAAACTAAAACTCCCTTTAAGCCTCATCCTCCATTGAACCCTTGGGGTTTTATTGTGGCGGGGGAGGGGGTTGTTTTTGTTTTTTTGAAACAGGGACTCATGTTGTCACCTAGGTTGGAGTGCCAGAGCACAGTGGTATGATCATGGCTCATTGCAGCCTCAACCTCCCCGGGATCAGGTGATCCTCCCATCTCAGCCTCCTGAGTAGCTGGGATGACAGGCGTGCACCAGCATGCCAGGCTAATTTTTATATTTTTTGTAGAGATGAGATTTTGCCATGTTGCCCAGGATATTCTTGTACTGCTGGGCTGAAAGCATCCACTGGCCTGAGCCTCCCAACATGTTGGGATTCCAGGCATAAGCCACTTTGCCCAGCTATTGAACTATTGTTAACAACTTTGTATATATTTTCCCCCCTTTTATGTATATTTTACATGCAAATAATTGAATGTTTTATTGGCATTTATGTTTTCAAAACCTGTCTGTGATTTGCTGTCACTTTGAATAAAAATTTTAAAGTTATTGTCCTAAATTTGAAGATGATGTATCTTAACATAAAGAATATTAGAATCTGCCAGAATTATTTATTTGAGGTTGACTGTAAGCTATAAAAGTCTGTTTGGTTCGTGTAATTGCCTTTTCGTTTTTTTGCTACCCTCAGCTGTAAAACATCAAACCAAAATTAGCAGCTGCAGTCCTGGTTGCACTTTATTAAACATCTAGCCAATTTTTTCACCCCTGTTCCTGGGGAAGTTTATTTAGATAAAAGGTTGATAACATTCTCTACCAGCAAAGAAAGCAGGTTTTTCTTTCTTTTCTGTTAGACAGTTCTATTCTGATAACATTGAAGAAGTTAAACAGAAGGCCTCATGGCTTCCCACTGGTATCAGTGTCCTTCCACTGTGCTAGCCAGGTGTATAAAGTATGTAATTTCATATGCAAAATAGAGTAATTGTGTGGTATGTATATAAGCATGTATATTACTATAGGTTTGTTGAAATATAAAATAATTCTGAAATGTTTGTATTTTGGAAAAGACTGGGCCTCCGCCAGGCAGTAGTATGCAATATTCATTGTTTATACATGGGCATATTTATATAAATGAGGTTACAGGTCTATGTAAACAAGTTACATTGATTACAAGAGCTAATATAAGCTTGGGAATATTTGTGTTAATACTTCACTTTTTTCAAGTAAGGTCCTATGTATTTCTTACATAGAAGACTGTTTCCTAAAAGTGGTAAAAATGAAAATACTCATCTCTAATGTTTTATACTGTGCCAACTACATCTTTGACAAGATTCTTTTAGTTATTCTTCTTATTAGCGATATTTGTAAAGGAATGTGTTAGCATTAAGCAGTATCTTTGACAGAACCAAGTCACCAGCTATTCTAAATAAGAACTGAAGAAATTTTGGATGGCATGGAATATTTCAAATATTTCACCATTCAGCAGTCTCGCTCATGATGGCCAAATACACCAATAAATGCTACTCGTATTTCTTTACTTATTTTTTCTTTTAGACGGAGTCTTGCTCTTGTCACCCAGGCTAGAGTGCAATGGGGCCATCTTGGCTCACTGCAACTTCCACCTCCCAGATTCAAGCAATTCTCCTGCCTCAGCCTCCTGAGTAGCTGGGATTACAGACACGTGCCACCATGCCCAGCTAATTTTTGTATTTTTAGTAGAGACAGTGTTTCAACATGTTGGCCAGGCTGATCTCAAACTCTTGACCTCGTGATCCACCCACCTCAGCCTCCCAAAGTGCTGGGATTACAGGCTTGAGCCACTGTGCCCAGCACTGCTCGTATTTCTGTAAAAATGGAATTATGTTGTACATGCATCCATTTTGTATAGACTTTCCCACTTAGTCATTTGCTGCAAACATTTCCCCTTGCCAGTAAATAGTCTCCTAAAAAGATCTTTAATAGTTACACCGTCTGTCTCCTAACAGCGCAAAGAGCCGTTCTTGGTTTCTGGGTGGAAATCCGTAGCTGGCATGCTTATACCGTCCCCACAGCTGCCAGTAGTTTCAGAATCCATGGGCTTGCTGGCCCGCCAGCGTCTATTGTCAGTTGTCTTAGGGATTATCCCGGGAGGGACATATGTCCCCTTCCTCACCTCCATCTCTTCCTGATTAGACCTCCTTCCGCCAGCATATGTTCTCCTTCACCTCACTCACCATCCTCTTCTTTAAATCCCTGATTAGTCTCTGCCTTCATTTCATTTTAGTCACTATTTCTCCCCAGAAATTGGTTCTCTTTTTTTGTGTGTCCCTTCTTTAAGAGTGTCTTGTTGCTTTGTTGACAGACACCTCAGAAAAGGGATAGAAAGTTGGAGCCCTGTATTTTCATAGATGAAGAGTACACAGCGAGGATTTTTGACCTCTGCTTCCCTAAGAGTGTCTGTCTTCAGTTAGAACTGCCCCCCCGGTGCTGTGGGCAGGCCTAGGCCTCTGCTGACCCTCAGCCCTCTCTGCATTGCAGCCTCTGCCTCCCTTCCCAGCCGCCTCCCCTTGCTCGGCCTGCACCCTGCCCGCTGGGACTGCTCCCTGTCTACCACACTTGCCTCTTGCTCTTTGCTTGCTCGTGCCATTCCTCCTGCCTGGACATTTACCTTCTCCTCTTCCCCATTAAAGTCCTGCCCATCTTTCAGTTCCATGTGTTCATGCTGCATCCTCAAAGAAAGCAGAGATCACATTTTTCAGATCTCTCCACCAAGAAGAACTCTGGTTGTTTGTTTGGTTGTTTCTTTTGAGACAGAGTCTCGCTATGTCACCCAGGCTGGAGTGTAGTGGTGCAGTCTCGGCTCACTGCAACCTCTGCCTCCTGGGTTCAAGCAATTCTCGTGCCTCAGCCTCCCAAGTAGGTAGGACTGCAGGTGGGCACCACCACACCTGGCTAATTCTTTGTATTTTAGTAGAGACAGCCTTTCAACCATGTTGCCCAGGCTAGTCTCGAACACCTGAGCTCTGGCACTCCACCTGCCTCGGCCTCCCAAAATGCTCTGTGTTGTTTTGATTGTACTTCTCATGTTGGACAGATCTGGTATGCTGTAAGTTTTAGCTGTTTCGGTACCTATCTCTTTCCCCTTACTATATGGTTAGCTCCTGGAGAACAAGGATCATAGCTCTCATATTTGACTCTGAAAGCACTCAGCACAGTTGCATTCATGTGGAAGGTGCTTGGTAAATATTGACCCATGAGAATTTTTAAACCTCTGATTTTAATCCATTGGTCGTCCTTCAGTTAATGTCTTTTTTTTTTTTTTTTTTTTTTTTGAGTTGGTGTCTTGCTCTATCACCCAGTACAATGGCATGATCTTAGCTCACTGCAACTTCTGCCTCCTGGGTTCAAGTGATTCTCCTGCCTCAGCTTCCCAAGTAGCTGGGATTACAAGCATGCACTGCCATGCCCAGCTAGCTTTTCTATTCTTAGTAGAAACAGGGTTTTGCCATTTTGGTTAGGCTGGTCTCGAACTTCTAATCTCAAGTGGTCCGCCCACCTTGGCCTCCCAAAGTGCTTGTATTACAGGTGTGAGCCACCATGCCTGGCCCAATTAATGTCTCTAAATTTTATTTACTTAGTGCTACTGCAGAATAATTATGGAAATTGCACATGGTTTATATAAAAGCATGGAATGACCTAACTTAGTTATGTTTTTTAAGCAATGTCCAAAGAGAGGCCACTTCCAAGTTGGGGTTTGCTCTGAGCTCATGCTTTGCCTAATTTTTTTCCCAGATCAGTAGCGTAACTTACCTAGTAGAGTCTTGAGTTATCTGCCTTAGCTCTGAAGAGTCTTCCTCAACTTTGTTAGTCAGTCTGCATTGCTGTTCATGTGTGTGTGTGTGTGTGTGTGTGCGCGCGCGTGTGTGCGCATGAGAACCTTCACTTTTAGGATAATATTACATTGCAAATCAAATTCTGCCTCAAAAGAGCTATTCTTCCACAATTTTCTGCATTTCTGTACAGGTTACAAAATGTCACAATTCAGTAGGGCCAATTATTAGATTTTCATTTAATGGGCAGTTTTAATGTTCTCAGAGAATCTGAATAGTAATAGCATTTTAAACTACTGCATTCCGTTTAAAGACTCACAACCAGTTCTTCTCTCTTTAAGCACACCTAGTTATATTTTTGGGTATCATTTAAATTCAGGCTCCCAATCTGTAGAAAAAAAATCAATGAGTTAATGAATAGCTTCATTTTGAAAACTTTTAAAATATTTTATCCTAATTATAAGGCCTATCTAGTGACATTAATTTGGTGAAATCCCAAATCATCAGATTGTGCAGAATAGCCCTTGCTGAGGAGCCATTTAGAGCATTTTCAGTTTAACAAATGTACTGTTTTTAGGACCAGATCATGGCTTTGCTTACTTTGAGAAAAACTTTCTACTGTTAAAGTTTAGGGGCCATGTCAGGGTAGGTCAAACTTCATGTTTTTTATTCACAGTTGTGTTTGTTTAGTGTGTTTTATTTAGCCTATTAAACGAAAAGCATTTCTACTAATAATAATCACCCCTGACATTTGTATAGCAAATTCTTATTGGTAAATCACTCCCACATGCGCTGTCCCCAGGTCTGGTGAGCTTCAGGCCATACTCCCTGGCCACACAATGAGTAATTGGTAAAGTCAGCCCTGGAATCAGAGCTGGCCAAGTTCAAGACCAGTGACTTTCCACACACGGTTGGTGTTTGTTCATGTAAGTAAACCACCCTGAATCTTGTGGGGAACAAGATGGAGAATAAGCCAACAAAGTGATTGCTTTCAAGTCATTTATTTTCTACTCTGTGGTCCATAGCTTATCGACTGTGTCCTCCGGGACAACACGGAAAATGAACCCTGTAACCAGATCGAGGCTACGGTTTGTGAGAAACCCACAAGGCAGCCATCATCTCAATCTTTCACAGAGTGTGGTTCCCTGTGTGTGGTTTCTATTTTAATCTTTGGCCCGCTTTATCTTCATCTATTCTCTATCCATTCTCCAGCTCAAGACACCTGACACATTGATAGTCTCAGGGAACTACGGCCATACCACCCTGAACACGCCCACTCTCTTCTGATAGTCTCAGGAAAGTGGAAATCATTTATAAGCAGTGCTTGATGACTCTTCACGGCTGCTCAGTAGAAGGAGCCTCAGTACCCTTGCTACTCCTTCAGTGTTTGCATGAGTGACCCAATTAGTAATGGAGCTTAGTTCTCCTCGTTCCTAGTCTGCTTTTCTGTTCATGACCTGTATGCTGCTCCATCTTCTACGGATATATCCTGCCTGGATGTCTTCATTCTTCTCACCCTCCCTCCCAGCCAGAAAGTTGTAGATGTCACACTTTGCAGGGCTGGCCACAGAGTAACCTAAAATTTACTCTTGCAAATCTCTTTTTATTGGAGCAGGACAGAAGGAAGTTGGAGTCTTCACATGTATTTTAGTAAAAGCTCATGACTGTGGAGTTATGAAAAGCAAAATCTCCCTGGAAATGCTCATCTTCCTAATGATTTGTTTCTCTGCTAGGCCCACAGTAGAATTCAATAACTATGTGGTCTAAACGATTTAATACAGCTAAGTGAGATCAACTGTTATATCACACACACATGCACATATTAAATGATATGTCTAGTTAAATGTTTACTCCAGAGGGGGAAGAAAGGTAAAAGTGTAGAATACATGCAGAGGGGCAGGGGTGTGAGACTAAGAGAGGCACTTCCCTTCCTAAAGAAACAGTGTGCATTAGGACCCACTTGCCCACCCTGATTTTCCACCTGCAGTTCACTTCCCACCGCCGCATTCTCCAAGCACGTGAACTGATTTGCTTCTGTTGCCGATGGAGACTGGCGCAGGTTCAAGGGATTTTGATTCCATAACATCTCATTGTGCTATATGCAAACTTAATGGCTTTAGACTGTCAGGATGTGCTCTCCCGTTGCTGTTTTTAAATTTGGGATGTCAGATATTGAAAACCTGTAAAACTGAATAGACCAAAAGCTGCTGCAAATGTGGGGAGGCCTCAGAATGCTGGGGACACGCTCCACTGACATCCGGTCTGTCCATTCCTGTTGGATCTCCAGTTCCTGGTCCAGGACCCCTGTCCTAGCTTTAGGGATTTCCTTTCTGTGTTTCCATGGCCATCAAGGCTGCCTAGAATGGTCCCCACTGCCCATTGCATTCTAAACACCTTAGATTTGAGATGGATCCATGGTCTGTATGAAAGACCCCTCCCTGTTTGGTTTTCTTCTCTCTCTGACCACCATGCTGCATGCACCAGCCCCATAGAGTACTAGAATTATTTTACAAAACTATTGGTTATTACTTAACCCTTCCAGTAATTTAGAATCCAGGGTTTTCCTTCTCAGTTTCAAAACTGAAGAACCTTGCATATGACTTCTTTACCATTATTGTCAAGATTACTGTCATCATCTTAATTGCCATTCATTTTTAAAGTACTTAAACACTAACTGCTATATAAACATTATCTCATTTAGTTTCATTTAACTCTCAGAGCAAACCTATAAGGGAGGCATTATTATTTTCTTTTACAGATGAGGAAACTGAGGCTTATAAAAGTTCAGTAATTTGCTCAAACTCACACAACTCTCAAGTCTCAGAGCCAGGATTGCATCAGCTCGTCTGTCAGCCTTAAGAGTATAGATCTCCTTGTCTGACACCTGACACCAGCTGGGTTCTCACCATACAGTCAGCCTCCAAGAATATAAGTACTATACAGAGTCAAAGAAAAAAAAATGTTTAAAATCAGACTGTGCCTTTATCAATATGTTTCATTTAAGTTATCAATGACATTTTCAGTTAATAACTTAGGAATCAAATTTTTAAGGAAAATTGTAAGAAGCATATTTACCAGGTCCTCTTACCATAAATAGGGGGCAACTGCTGCTCTGGTCCTACACAGCTGGTATATTTAAGCCAAGGTTGGCATAGGAAACAATTTTCTTATAGCGCCTGGAAATACTACACTAGACCATAGACAAGATAGCAAAAGAGGTCTTTGGTGCTCCCCATGTATTTTGGCACCCAGCCTCTTCCTTCCACCCTTCTCCTTCCCAA
Organism: Cacajao melanocephalus; assembly: GCA_963573385.1. Classification (NCBI taxonomy): domain Eukaryota; kingdom Metazoa; phylum Chordata; class Mammalia; order Primates; family Pitheciidae; genus Cacajao; species Cacajao melanocephalus. The sequence continues at coordinate 35,954 of CAUYLG010037421.1, forward strand.
TATTTTGGTCACCTTTTGGCATTCTAAGTCTCCCTGCTGTAACCCCATCCAGGCCATTCATTCTGTCTCAGAAACACATTCCCCATTGAAAACTCTTAGCCCTTGAGAGACATTACTGCTACTGAGAAACCAGTCTGAGGACAGTACATCACACTGACTTAATCTTGGAGCACAACTGAGTTTTATAAGAAGAGTGGAGATGGGGACATGTGACATTATTAACTCTCTGAATGCTTTGCCTCTGCTTAAAACAGTCTGCTGTTTTCCATGCTCTGTTTGATCTCAGATAAGCCCCTCATCACTTGATGCCTTTCCCCTGCTTTATTTCTTTTCATCACATATATCAATACCTGGAATCATATTATAAACTTGTTGGCTTATTGTCATAACCCCATGCAGAATGGAAGCTTCATGAGAGAAGGAACTTTGCTTTCCTTACTGCTATAAACCCAGCATCTGCAAGACGAGTTGGCATATACTAGGGCCTTAATAAATATTCATCAAATGAAAGGATCAACCTCTTGTCATGCCTCTTCTGAGCTGGGTGGTTTTCCTTTAACTCAGTTGTTTGATCCCCAAAATAACACGTTTAAGTAGTCATCAGACCTGTGATTTTACTGATATGGTTGTTTTGGATGAGCTGACTTTTTTTCTTTAAAGGGCCAATTTAAAGTTGACATGAAGAAAACAGTTAAGTAAATACTTACTCAGTTGGGTGCCCAGGCACAGAAGGATCAGGAAAATGGTATCTGGGTGTCTGGAAAATGCTATTCGATCAAAAAAACACTGAAAATCCACCATTATATTAGCAAATAACATTCAAGTAAGTAAAAAATTGCCCCACATAACTCATCTTGAAATAATTATGAGCCAACCTTTTCAGTCTTCCATGATGTGCCCCGTGTTCATGGTTCTCTCAGCATTGCCACTGGCATTGCAGGTTATAAGTTATATGCATAAAATTAAAACCAAAACTTACCCAGCACATTTGAGCCCAAATATTTCCTCTTTTAAGTTGCACCCATAACTTTGAAGTCAGGATTAAACCACAGGCTTATGTTTTCTTATAGTCATTTTAAAAAAATATTTGGGTTCAATCATAACTGGTAATTTGGCATGTAATGATAGAGTGGGCTCGAGAATATTCAAGAACAAATTGCACCATATTATTAAGTTCTCCCTAATCTTACAAAAAAAAAAAAAAAAAGAAAAACCTCCTGCCTCTTCCAGCAAAAAGGAGGAAGATAGCACCTAAATGAATAATCTCAACACTAAAAAATGGGTGAGAGGAGAAAGAGAATCCCAAGTAAACCAAATTGGGCTAACCAATTATTATGATTGTTTTTAAATCACAGAGTTTTATGGAAAAAAATTGTTTTTGTGGTGCCAGGTTTGTGGGGTCCTCTTTGTTAAAACCTTAGTAAATGGAGTTATGAAATTGTGACAAATTTATTCTGGAAGCTTCTTAGTTGGGGGATAAGACAGTTGGATGAACTGGGAAGAGAGTAAATGGTGGAGGTGGAAACCTTGTTCATAAAAATAGTGTTTTTCATATGTTAAAAAAAAAACAACATGCTTTTCATCAAGAGCTGTATCCAGTAAGCCTGTGTACTTCCCTTTCCCTGCCAGATGGTTGTTCCTGGCTGGAAGACATTTTATGATATTTATTTGATGACACACACCTGCTGGGTGGATGAAAAGCAAGTGCTCCTGGGGATGACCTACTTCAAGGGCGCAGTCAGCTTCTGAGGGCTTTGAGAGGTTATCCTGAAATCATTTGAGTTCATCTTTATATCACCTGTTGAACATATCTAAGACTGGCTTATTTGCAGACTTGTAGGCACAGTTGCTAACCCCAGGGAAGAGATTTCGGAGTCGGTAACTACTTTGTCAGTGTATTGAGACTGGGAAGACACGCTGCTTTACCAAACCTACTCTGAGCATATGGAGTGCCGTTCTTGGCACTTGGGATGTGAATCAGCCCAGGGACCTGCCAGCTGGGAGCAGACCCTCTAGAAGGGGACCTAGTGGGAACATAAGTAAGTATGGTCCAACACAGAAGGGATGGATCTGAGGTAGAAGGTAGGGAGGATGAGGGTCCAAGGTGAGGGAATGGGCCATGAAAAAAGTTCTGACGTGTTCTCCTGAGAGTTTACAGGACACAGAGATTTCCAGTTGTGATCAGGGAAGAGCAAGGAATATTTGAAATGCATGGAGACACTGTCACCAGTTCGTCCTTTGAAGCCAACACATCTTGGCCTGTTCATTTCTGTTCTACAAACATTTATGGAACATATGCTGTTGAGACGTGGCAGACCTTAGGTAGTAAAGATGCAAATATAAATAATCCGTGTCTGTCTCCCAATACATATACTCTAGTGAGAAAACTTACCTAAACAAAGTTTATTATTAATTTGAATATAACATAACCATATGCGTACAGAAGGAGTTCTTAGCCAAGTTGGGGTTCCTGGAGTTGATAATACCTGGCCTGAGCTTTGAAGAATAAGTGTATGTTAGCCAGTGAAGAGAGAACAGGGACATGGAGGCATTAAAACAATATGTTGTGACCAGGAACTACGGATTGAGCATCCCTAATCCGAAAATTCAAAATGCCCCAAAATCCAAGTTTTTGAGCCCCAATATAATGCTCAAAAGGAATACTTACTGGAGCACTTTAGATTTCTGGATTAGAGATGTTCAACTGGCATGTTATTTTGCATGTATTCCAAAATCCAAAAAAATTAAAAATTCACACACTACTGGTCGCAAGCATAGCGGATAAGGGATATGCAACCCATACAAGCTGCCAGTTTTACTTGAGCAAAAAAGACAAGGCGGGAACCAGGGTTTGAGCCAGTCGGTACCATAGAGGAGCTGCCAGGGCCACCCCAAACAAACATATAGTTGGAGTAAGAGGACTGTGCTTGCTCCGTAAACACAGCTTCCTAACAAGTTCCCTCTCTTGAAAGATCTGAGTAATATTTGGCTTTAACAATGTATGGAAGAGCAGCTTCCTAGAAGATGGGGAAACAGAGTGCATCCTTATAAAATGTTGTCATCTTGATGGGGACAGTACACACTTGGGTGACTGACTCTCATTCAGACTATGGGAGTTTTGTGGTTTGCGGGTGTGCATTGAAGCCTTGGATTTTGCTGTGGGAAGGGAGCAATGAAGGTTGTGGGCGACACCATAATGAGTAAATTAATTTTTAGGTGACTTAAAGGATTACGTGAGCGGATGAAAATGTTCTTCGGGGATGTGGCAGGATTGTATTTTCCAAAACTATTTACAACAATATTTCCTGCCCCACTGGCCTTCCTCAACCTGCCACTCCTGCATCAAAGAGTAGGGTCTATGTCCCATCTCATCCCCCTAAACCTCAGCAGGCCCTTGCAACTGTCTTGCTGAATAGAAAGCACCTCTTGATGCCCTAAGCTCCTCTGTATGGAAAATCTAGAGATTCCACTGAAGGGATATTGGCTCAGTGCTGAGAGTTGGAAGCTCTGAGTCATGACTGAATTGGAAGCTTACATGTTGATTTACAAGACATCTTTGCCCATTACATTTATTTACATGTCCAGAGATCATGGCCTGAAAGACTTGGCTCCAAATATGATATGCCCTTTCTATTGTTTATGATATGATTCTCTATTCAGTGCTCTTTTTCTCTTCTCCTAGTTATCTGTTGCTGAGTAGCCAATCACCTCAGAAATGCAGTGGCTTTAGCAGCAGTCTCTCAGGATTTTGTCGGGTTAGAAAAATCAGGGGTCGCTTGGCTGGGTGTTTTCACATAGGGTCTCTTGTGAGGTTTCTTCAGACAGAGATCAGGGCTGGAACCATGTAGGAGGGACAGGATCCTGGAGTAGCTGGGGACTGGCTCGGCCCCTCTCTCTTTGTGTCGTCATTAGTCAAAAGACCCTTCTATGTGGTCTCCCTGAATAAGCTGGTTTGGGCAATCTTATGGCATGGCAGGGCACCAAAGGTGAGAGCTACAAAAATGAGAAGCAGAAGCTGTGTGGTCTTTTCTAACCCAGTCTAAGAAGTCACACAGTGCCACATTCTGTGCTGCATTCTACTCAGCAAGACAGTTGCAAGGGCCTGCTGAGGTTTAAGGGGATGGGATGGGACATAGACCCTACTCTTTGATGCAGGAGTGGCAGGTTGAGGAAGACCAGTGGGGAAGGAAATATTGTTGCAAATAGTTTTGGAAAATACAATCCTGCCACATCCCCGAAGAACATTTTCATCCGCTCACGTAATCCTTTAAGTCACCTAAAAATTAATTTACTCATTATGGTGTCACCCACAACCTTCGTTGCTCCCCCCTTCCCACAGCAAAATCCAAGGCTTCAATGCACACCCACAAACCACAAAATTCCCATTGTCTGAATGAGAGTCAGTCACCCAAGTATGTACTGTCCCCATCAAGATGACAACATTTTATAAGGATGTATATCTTGTTGTCCCATCTTCTAGGAAGCTGCTCTTCCATACATTGTTAAAGCCAAATACTGCTCAGATCTTTCACAGAGAGGCCTCTTTGAATCTAACCTGAGCAAACTAGAGATTCAGGAGTGAATGATTTCAAATCTGTCTTTATTGGCTGTGCACCTGGGAGATTGATGGTACTCTCATAACAAGTTTGGTCAATGGCATTTAGTGGAGTACTGAATGTTTCAGGGATTGGAAAAAGAGAAACTAAAAGAAAGGCCCAGACTTTGGGCTCAAGGAACTTTAAAAACTGAAGCATTATCATGTTCATGGTAAGAACTCTTCTAATTTAAAGTTAAACAATTGATGTAAATTTTACACTTTTTAGTAAGTGCTATTTCAAGTGTGCTATCTTTAATGAGGACTTTAATTCTCGGTTTACGCATATATAGAAAACAGAAGTTGAGTTCTTCAAATATTTGCTATCAAAAATATATGATTTTTAAACACTGAATTGGAAGATTCCCCCCCTCTTGGATAATCTAGAAAAGAATATAGCTCTATTTTGAAATCCCTTCCCGTTCAAGAGTTATCCAAGCAAATAGTGTTGACCAAGGTGTTGAATGGACGAGTAATAATAATGCTACTCTTTCCTAAAGCTAAGTAATCAGGAATAATGCTGAAAATAAGAAGACAGTCATTTATTTACTCTATTTGGCATTGTTAGTACTAATAATGCATTTCAACACAGTAAAATTGCTAGATAATGCTTTTGTGACTTTTATGCAAGTTATTGTTATTTAAATGAATAGTCGACTGCACTGTAATGAAGAAATACATGCTTTTCCCAACTCAGTTATCAACCAGAATTCTAGGAAAATGAGAATGTGTGTCTGCTTTCATTCACAGAGCAAACTGGAGGTCACTGTTTTCAATGTGAACCTTTTTTTAGCTTTTCAACAGTGAATAATTAGGAGCTGCTGCTTCTGATATTACCTGTATTCACCATAGAGAAGGAAAGACTTTTATCTTTCACGATGAAATACATTTTCTCATTCAAACTCTGTCATTCTTTTTTTAAATGGCATTTTACACCACTGAGTAGATCCTAGGCACTAAAATAAAAGAAATATATTTTGTGAGCTGCAATAGCCTTGTTTATTCAATTTTACTTCCTTAAATTTCACCTCCTCTTTGAAAAATGATTCAAATGCAAAAATGGGTTTAAAGCAGTTGAATGTACAAAGCAATTATCTGCATAAAATGCTATTATACAATCATACATGTTCCTTGCACTTTGATTACATGGAATTGATTCTTTATTGATTATGTGCTTCTATTGTTTTTTAACAGCTTTATTGAGATATAATTTATATATTATATAATGCACCCATTTGAAGTGTACAATTTAGTAGCTCTTAGTATATTTATTGGGCAACCATCACCGCAATCAATTGTAGAGCATTTTTATCACCCCAAAAAGAAATCTGGTATCTATTAACAGTCACTCCTCATTTCCTGCCAGCCCCTGACAATCACTAATATACTTTCTGTCTCTATAGATTTGCCTATTCTAGATATTTCATATAAACAGAATCATACTATAAGTGACATTTTGTGTCTGGCTTCTTTCACTTAGCGTAATGTTTCACATCTTCTTACTGACAAATAATATTCCATTGTATGGATACACACATTTTATTTGTTCATTTATCAATTGATGAGCATTTGGGTTGTTTCTACTTTTTGAATATTATGAACAATGCTGTCATGAACATTTATGTACAAGTTTTTGTGTGAACATACATTTTCATTTCCCTTGCTTTCTACTTAGGAGTAGAATTGCTGGGTCATGTGGTAACTCTGCACAGCTTTTGAAAAACTGCCCAACTGTATTCTAAAGTGGCTGCACTGTCTCCCAATCCCCTGGCAATGGATAAGTGTTCCAGTTTCTTCACATCTTCACCAGCACTTGCTTTTGTCTGTCTTTTTTATTATAGTTTTTCAAGTGGGAGTGAGGAACTGTCTCATCGTGGCTTTGATTTGCATTTCCCTAATGTCTAATGATGTTGAACATTTTTTCATGTGTTTATTGGCCATTTGTATTTCTTTTTTGGAGAAATGTCTGATTCTGTTGAGTTTTTAAAAATTCTTTTGCCTCACAGGCATGTGATTAGCAGAATTGTTAGAAACAAATATGTCTTCCTAAAGAGAGTGATTTTCAAACAAATTTATAAATTGAAGACACTGTTTTTATAATGGCAATATTTTGGATTATGCAGTAACTGAATTGTTCTCAGGAAGCAATTTGCTTCTAAAACTTTGTTTTCAATTTGGTTAGCGATATGGATATTAGTGGTCCCACAAGCATACCTAGAAAAATCAGCTTGTCTAATTAACTCATTTACCTATTAGGAAAACAAGGGCCTAAGAGATAAAATCTGTGGGTCACATGGAGAATTAATGATAGAGTTGGAATTGCATCCAGGTGGAGTACAGGTATCTGAAATTCCCTGTTTACTTTAGAGAGAATGTAACACTTTTCCACTAGGTTCTCACGGATTAAAAAAAAAAAATGGTGAAAATGCCCTGCAATTTAGTCCGTGATATTTATTGTTGAGTACTTAACACATATTATTTTCTCTTATTCTTATAGAAGCATATGTAAGATTGATATTTTTATTTTCTCCTTTTATATGTGGGGAAACTGAGGTTAGCTCACTTTTTCAATGGCACCTACATGGTAAGTGGCAGATTTTCTGATTCCAGACCTGTGTTCTCTTTGTTTCTTCTGACGTGTCAGACAAATGAAAGACAGCATCAGCACATTGTTCCCTGTGCCATCTTCCAACTTCTCACTAAGTCACTGAAACAAATAACTGATAGGTGACATCAAGGGGCACTCCCTTGCCATTGCCATCATTAACAGTTATTTAGCAACACTACCATACTAACTTCAGAAGTAGAATATAGGGTTCTGTGGACCAAAGAACTGTTCAAATATAAGAATATTGTACCTTCAGGCACCAGTAACAGAACGACTTACATTCATAGGGTACTTTTCAGTTATAACACATTTGACTTACACTTTTGATGCTCACAATTTTCCAAGCTTCTCATTATCTTTGTTTTTGTGTACTTTTAATACTCATGATGAGACTAAGCCCTGAAGGGCTTTAGTTACTACAGTCCTAGCTGCTTCTCAAAAACAAGTCTCTTGGCTCCCATGTGGTCCTGTGTATTCCCTCTGATGTACCATCCTCTGCCAGAATGATGTTCTGTCGGACACCCATTTGAAAGAAGAGACTTTATACCATTATCTCAGACAACAGAACTATGAACAAATAGAAGTTATAGGGAGGCTAATTTTGAACCCATATAAAGAAGACGTGATCTGTCCAACAAGGAAATGTGTTGTCTTATGAAGGAGTGAGGTCTCTTGTCATTGAAATGTTCAAGCTAGGGCTGAATGACCATCTGGAAGGATCTTCCAGGAGGCATTTCTGCCTCGGGGGAGGTGGGGAGTGTGTTTGTGGTGCTGAGAGATGTAGAGGACACCTAAGAGCCCTTTCAACTATGAAACTGTGGATCTTTGTTCTTAGTTAAGAGAGTAAGCTGATTTAAGGGGTCCTCTATATCCTTATCAAGGAAAGAGTTTAGCTCTGATACACTCTTATCCTGCAAAGTTAAGGGTACAGGGTTTTCTCTTTAAAAGAAGTAACCAAATTTATCAAGCCGGACTACTGATTTGTAAAAGGTTAGAACAGCTGTTCCCATCGATGTTAACAGATGCTGTACACAACAAGGGATCCATATTCAAATAAGATTTAATATGAGCCTGCAATGTGCTGCTGTTCTGTGTGACTATCCAAGAGAAAGAGAAAAGAGGCAGCAATTCCAAATGTGTTTTTTATTTTTGCAAAGTGCTTCAGAGGCGCTTTCTCACCTAGTGGTTCTCAGCTCTTGTTGCTCATGAGAATCACCTGGGGAGCTTTTTAAAAATCAGATGCCCGGGCCCCACCACAAACCAAATAAATCATAATCTCTAGGGGTGGGTTCCCAGTATCAGTATTTCTTAACAGCTGTTCGGGTGATGCGTACGTGAAACCAGGCTAAGAAGAGCTTGTCTAATTGGTCTAGTCTGAGCATGAGTCCAGACAAAATCTGGACATTCGCTTTCGTAATTCAGCTGGTTGTCTAGCATTCATGTTATCAATTCAAAGCCAATGCTCTTTAGTACAATAAGGGGCAGTGTCTCACAGTGGTTCACACTGCTGCTCTTGAGCCAGACAGCCTGGCTTTGTCCACTTACTAGCTTTGTGATGTCAGGAAATTATTTTAATCACTCTATGCCTCAAGTTCTTAATTTGTAAATCACGATAATAGTAGTTATAAAGTAAAGGGTGAAGTTAATAAAGACCCAAAAGAAAATTAAAACTCTCCATATTATGATATTATGACTACAACCATCATCGTCGTCCTCCTCGTCACCATTATCGTTTTGCTGTTGGTAGCGGTGGTATCCTGCTAGATGTTGGAAGCTACATACCTACTGAAAAAGTGTTCTTCCCTGTACAGGACTATACCTGGCCTTAGTTGAAAACTAAGAACTCTTAGCAGCATCAGCAGCATGCTTCCTCAGACCTAGAACATCCCGATTAAGTGGAATGTTTTCATGGGACTTTTTGCAACAAGTTCAGGCTTGAACCAGACAATCTGTGGTTCCATCCAGCACTTGATTCTACAGTGAGATCAGGCCACAGCGCTGCAAGGTGGTGGCCCGGACTGAAGCCTCAGACTGGGTTTCTGTTTAGTAACTGGAAAGGGCCTGTACTGCCTGTAGCAGGCTGACCTCCTGAATCTTCAGGACAATCTCATTTTCAGATGGCCCACCCTGCTGATCAAACCTGTGGTTCAGAAAGCATGGTTACTGTGAAACAGGAAGCAGTGGCTCCTAATGCCAGTGTCCTAATTGTGTAAAAAGTAAATATAATTTGAATATGTGGGATAGCCTCAGAGAAAAATCAAAGAACACAATTAAGCACAGTTTCTATTTAATTTTCAGTTGATGAAGAAATAATTTGAAGTTGCTCTAGTCACTGAGAGTATAGTAGCAATAGTCCTTCATTCCCTGGGATTCGGGGCAAGTGTGGACATTACGTGCATATTTCAGGTTTCTAGCACACAGATTATATCAAGATAGTCTCTAACTGCAATTGTGGAAACTGGTGGGATATTCCTAGCAGGAGCTCAAAGGATTGTAAAGCTGAATAACATCTTTGTCTCAAGAACTTATATGAGAAACTTTTTTTCCCTTTTTCTCCTACAAGCATTTAGTGGTTCACCATTGCAGACACTGCATAGCTTTGTATCCCACACAGTCCCCATGTTAATAGTTGTTTGCTAGTTGTGGTCATTTAATTGAAAAAAGCTGGCACAGAGATATTACAGGTCCCAATAGGTCATTTCTGTATCAAGTATTGTGTTATTGCCTTTAACCAAGCCCTGCCCAAGGCCAACTTTATTACAGGCATTAATAACATATAAGAAGATAGACAGAGAGCTGAAGAAAAGATGTGTGTGGCCTTTAAATATGCCAGTCATCTACAGTTCGGAGGGTTGCTTACCATGGCGTATCGCCAGCTGTGCATTATAGAATTCCAGATGGCATGGTACTGTTGGTACTTGTTTTGGATTCGCCCTGGTAATGTGGTTAAAGAGGACACTGAACTATGACTGAGATCTTTTTGTTTGCCTCTTCCAGGGTAGATCCTGGAAGGCTCTATCCTCTCCAGCCAATCAGAAAGCTACCCCAACCTCTCTTGGGATTATGGACTCAGCACAAATTGCTCTTTCCCCGTGAGTTCCCATGGACCTAGTAACCCTGCACTAAGAGGGCAGTGAGATTGCATTCTCTCATGTGATCTGTGTTCGCCCTCCCTCGGACCCCAGAGCTAGGGCAAGTTTGGACATGAACTCAACGACTCTATAGATAAGCGTTGTGTTTTCATCAGCTTGCCTGTCTTGCTTGCTTTGTGTTCTGTGAGATTTCCTTCCTCCTCTCCTTTTTTTTGGGAAAAAAAAAAAAAGAAAACCCTTTTTATAGAAATTTACCCACAGAGACAATAATGTAATGAACCCACATGTCTCCAACACTAACCTTCAACAGCTACCAACATGTCACCATTCTTATTTTATCCTTCTCTCCTTTCTTTTGTTAGAGTATTTTAAAGCAAATCCCAGATATCCTATTTTACCTGTAAATATTTCAGTGTGTATCTCTACTACATACAGCATAACTTTTAAAAACTTAATCACTGTTTAATAATGATTGCATAACCTCTCTGGGTTTAGTTTTTCCTAATTTTTTCCATAGTGTTCACAAATGGTTGGACAGTTTAAATCAGGCTCCAAACAAAGTATATCTGTTGCATTTGGTTGATCTATCTTTAAATATTCTTTCATCTATTACAGATTCTCCTCCTGAGTTTTTTTTTTTTTTTTTATTGCATTTTAGGTTTTGGGGTACCTGTGAAGAACATGCAAGATTGTTGCATAGGTACACACATGGCAGTGTGATTTGCTGCTTTCCTCCCCTTCACCTATATCTGGCATTTCTCCCCATGCTATCATCTCATTGCAATTTTCATTTGCATTTATCTAATGATCAGTAATGTTGTTTTAATAATAACCATTCTGATTGGTATGAGTTGGTATCTCCTTGTGATTTTAATTTGCATTTATCTAATGATCAGTGATGTTGAGCTTTTTTTTTAATATGCTTTTTGGCCACATGTATGTCCTCTTTTGAAAAATGTGTGTTCATGTCCTTGCCCTGTTTTTAATGGTCTTTCTTACATAATTTTTAAAGTTCCTTACAGCTGCTGGATATTAGATCTTTGTCAGATGCATAGTTTGCAAAAATTGTCTCCCAGTCTGTGGTGTGTATGTCGTCTCTGCTGGTAGTTTCTTTTGCTTTGTAGAAACTCTTTAATTAGATCCCAGTTGTCCATTTTTGCTTTTGTTGCAATTGTTTTTGGCATCTTCATTGTGAAATCTTTGCTTGTGCCTGTGTCCTGAATGGTACTGCCTAGGTTGTCTTCCATGCTTTGTATAGTTGTTGATTTTACATTTAAGTTTTCAATTCATCTTGACTTAACTTTTCTATATGGTGAAAGGAAGGGGTCCAGTTTCAGTCTTCTGCATATAGCTAGCCAGTTATCCTAGTACCATTTATTGAAAAGGGAGTCCTTTCCCCATTGCTTATTTTTGTCAGATTTGTCAAAGATCAGATAGCTGTAGGTGTGTGGCTTCATTTCTGGGGTTCTCTATTCTGTCCCATTCTTCTACGTGTCTAATTTGGGCCAATATCATGCTGTTTTTGTTACTGTAGCCCTGTCGTATAGTTTGAAGTCAGGTAGCGTGGTGCATCCAGCTGTGTCATTTTTGCATAGGATTACCTTGGCTATTCAGGCTTGCTTTTGGTTACATATGAATTTTAAAATAGTTTTGTTTTTACTAGCTCTGTGAAGAATTGCAATGGTAGTTTAGTAGGAATAGCATTGAATGTATAAATTTCTCTGGGCAATATGGTCATTTTAACATGTTTATTCTTCCTATCCATGAACATGGAAAGTTTCTCCATTTGTTTGTGTCATCTCTGATTTCTTTGAAAAGTGTTTTGTAGTTCTCCTCATAGAGATCTTTCACTTCCCTAGTTATCTGTATGCCTAGGTGTTTTTTTGTGGCAATTGTGAATGAGATTGAATTCCTGATTTGGCTTTTGGCTTGACTCTTGTTGGTGTATAGGAATGCTAATATTTTTTGCATATTAATTTTGTGTCCTGAAACTTTGCTAAAGTTGTTTATCAGCTTTAGAAGCTTTTGGGTTGACACTATGGAGTTTTCTAGATGTAGAATCATGTTGTCTGCAAACAGAAACAGAAATAGTTTGACTGCCTCACTTCCTATTTGAATATACTTTATTTCTTTCTCCTGACTGATTGCTCTCGTCAGGTCTTCTAAGACTATGGAATCCTCTTCTTGTAAAAGTTTTCAAGCAGAATGCTTCCAGCTTTTGCCCATTTAGTATAATGTTGACTGTGGATTTGACATAGATGGCGTTTATTATTTTGAAATATGTTCTTTCAGTACTTAGTTTATTGAGCGTTTTTAACATGAAGGGATGTTGAATTTTATCAAAAGCATTTTCAGCATCTATTGAGATAGTTACGTTGTTTTTCTGTGTCTTTAGTTTTGTTTTTGTAATAAGTTATATTTATTGATCTGTATGTGTTGAACCAACCTTACATACAGGAGATGAAGCCTACTTGATTGTGTTGGATAAGCTTTTTGAGGTGTGGGTGGATTCAGTTGGCTAGTATTTTTGTTAGGGATTTTCTTATGGATGTTCATCAAGGATATTGGCCTAAAGTTTTCTCTTTTTGTTATGTTTCTGCCAGGTTTTGGTATCAGATGAATGCTGGCCTCATAGAATGAGTTAAGGAGGAGTCCTTCCTTCTTAATTTTTTTTTTTTTTTGGAGTAGTTTCAGTAGGAATGGTATAAGCTCTTTGTACATCTGGTAGAATTCAGCTGTGAATCCATTTGTTGTGGGCTTTTCTTTTTTTCATCAGTAGGCTATTTACTACTGCCTCAATGTCAAAACTCACTATTGGTTTGTTTAAGGATTTAATTTCCTCTTTGAACTGAAGTTCAAAACTGAACAAGGAAGAAATTAAATCCATTTCTTCTAGATTTTCTAGTTTATGTTCATAGAGGTGTTTATAATATTATCTGATGGTTATTTGTATTTCTGTGAGGTCAGTGGTAATATCTCCCTTGTCATTTCTGATTGTATTTATTTGAATCTTCTTTCTTTCCTTCTTTATTAGCCTAGCTAGCATTCTATTTTATTATTTTTTTCAAAGAACTACTTTCTGGATTCATTAATCACTTAAATTGATTTTCATGTCTCAATTTGTTTCATTTCATCTCTGATTTTGGTTATTTCTGTCTTCTGCTATTAATAGCTTTGGGGTTAGTTTGCTCTTGGTTCCCCATTTCTTTTAGTTATGATGTTATCTTGTTAACTTGAGGTCTTTCTATTTTTTTGATGCAGGCATTTAGGGCTGTAAATTTCCCTTTTAACACTGCCTTAGCTGTGTCCCAGAGATTCTGATATGTTCTATCTTCGTTCTCATTAGTTTCTAAGAACTTCCTGATTTCTGCCTTAATTTTATTATTTACTCAGAAGTCCTTCAGAAGCAGGTCATAACAATTTCCACATAATTTTATGATTTTGAGTGATTTTCTTAGTCTTGATATCTAATTTTATTGCCATGTGGTCTGAGAGAGTGGTTGTTATCAATTAAGTTCTTTTGCATTTGCTGAGGAGAATTTTCCTTCTGATTATATGATCAATTTTAGAGGCTGTGCCGTGTGGCGATGAGAAGGATGTATATTCTGTTGTTTCCAGGTGGAGTCTATCAGGTCCATTTGATTTAGTCCTGAGTTCAGGTCCTGAATATCTTTGTTAATACTTTGCTTTGATGATCTGACTAATACTGTCAGTAGGGTATCAGAGTTTCTCACTATTCTTGTGTGGGAGTCTAGGTCTGTTTGAAGGTCTGCAAGAACTTGCTTTATAAATCTAAGTGCTCCTGTGTTGGATGCATATATATTTAACATAGATCTTCTTGTTTAATTGAACCCTTTGCCATTATATAATGCCCTTGTCTTTTCTTATCTTTGTTGATTTAAAGTCTGTTTGAAATTAGGATTGCAACCTTCGCTTTTTTTCATTTTCCATTTACTTGGTAGATTTTTCTCAATCCCTTTATTTTGAGCCTATGGGTGTCATTGTATGTGAGCCAGTCTCTTGAAGGCAGCTTACCCATGGGTCTTGTTTTGTTTATCCAGCTTGTCATTCTAGACCTTTTAATTGGGTCATTTAGCCCATTTAAATTCAAGATTAGTATTGATTTTTGTGGATTTGATCTTTTCATCATGATACTAGCTTGTTATTTTGAAGACTTGTTTATGTGGTTGCTTTATAGTGTCACTGGTCTGTGTACTTTAGTGTCTTTTTGTAGTGCCTGGCAATGATCTTTTTCGTGTTTATTGCTTCCTTCAGGAGCTCTTGTAACTCAGGTATGATGGTAACAAATCCTTCCAGCATTTGCTTGTCTGAAAAGGGTTTTATTTCTGCTTTGCTTATGAAGCTTCGTTTGGCCAGATATGAAATTGTGGGTTGAAATTTATTTTCTTCAAGAATATTGAATATTGGTCCCCAATGTCTTCTGGCTTGAAGAGTTTCTTCTGGCCTGGCTTCTGACGGGTCTGCTTCTAGTCCAATGGGCTTCCCTTTATAGGTTACCTGACCTTGTTTCTAGCTGCCTTTAACATTTTTTCTTTCATTTTAACCTTTGAGAATCTGATGATTATGTATCTTGGGGAGGATCTTTTTGAGGAGTATCTTACTGGGGTTCTCTGCATTTCTTTCATTTGAATGTTGGCTTCTCGATCTAGGTAGGGGAATTTTTCATGAATGATGTCCTGAAATACGTTTTCCAAGTTGCTTCCATTTTTCCCATCTCTTTTAGATACACCAATAGGTCATAGATTTGATTTCTTTATATAATCCCACATTTCTCAGATGTTTTGTTCTGCAGCAGAGTGCTAACAGATGCAGCAGTGCCTGACTCTCTGCAGGTGTTCACCACAGTGGTAGACCAATACAGATGCTGGGCAGGGTGGGCCTGCTGGAGACTCTGTGGGTGGTTGCACTGGAAGTGATGCTGGCTTGTGGGTGGGGTGCTGGTCTGTGCATGTCTGAGTGCCTTCTCTGTGCCCCACAAGCAGGAATAATTGCTCAGCTTGTGATAATATTTGCTGTTCTCTGTGCAGTGTTAGTGAAAGGGTAGGATGCTGGTGGGGGTGGGGCTTGCTGGCTCTGTGGCTGCCAAGGCTTTGTATGCAATAGTGGTTAGCAGGTGGGCTTGGGGGTGAACTGCATTCCCATGTGCTGGCCAGGCAAGTAAAGCAAAACCTACCCTTGCAGACATGCACCGGCAAAGTGATGTGGGGAGATGCTGTGGGGCTGGGATAAGCTGCAGTATGGGAAGGAAGCATGCAGGCTGGTCTGTGGCCATTGGGAGCACCTCACTGGAGCTCTCCACTGGTCATGTACAGTCCGCTAGCATAGAAGCTATGGTGTGGGATCCCAAGGTGCCCCAGACTGACCTGTAAGCAGGTGTGGCCAGAATGGGTTGCCCAGAGAGGCCAGCAGACCAAGGGGTGTTCAGATTGGACCAGCCCCATGTAATGTGCAAGACTGTCCTGCAGAGATCAGGTCAGATAGTTCTTCTAGGACTATAGTCTCCTATGGGAGCAAGTTGAGCCTAGGGGAATGGCTGTCGCTGGCTGTGCTCTGCTGCAGATGCTCCCACACCAAACCTCTGGGCTGATCATTAGCTGGTGTGCTGCCCCTACCACTACTCTCAGCAGATCTCCCTGCCAACTGGAGTGTCTGTGGTAGTTGAGGGGTCCCCTCCTGCTGGAGTTCCAGAGGCTTGTGTTGAGAATGGGTTGTTCCTTAACAGTTCAATTCATCCATGTAGTTGTTGTGGTTCAAAAGTGAGTCTCACTGTGCTATAGCCATGCAGAGTTCCCAGCTTTCTTCCTCTTCAGCCCAGCTTCTGTGTCTTCCCCTGTCCACTGGGCACCTTCCCTCCGGAGATCTGTTAAAAGCACACAGTTGTCTCAGTCCCTTGGTGGGAGCTGTTCCACCTGGCTGCATGCAGTTGGCCATTTTGCCCTCTCTACAACTGATTTTTGAATTATTTTATTATTATTAGTAGGGCTATCATCCAACAATATTGTTTTGTAACATACACAGAAGGAGTAGTAGCTTTTGTGGATACCATTATTTTTATTTTGGAAAGGATCAGATTCAGCATCATCATACTGAGATGAGTTAACTGCTCACTGGAAGGAACTGTTATTTCTTTGTGGGCTTTAGGGTACCAATCAGTTTTCTAGAAGACATACTAGACAAATGGGGCTTTAAGAGAACAAGTATATATTATATTAACGGGTACTTTACTAAATTAAATATTTTATTCCTTCCAGTGCTTAAAGGGCAAGGCTTTTAAGTTATTTACATATAAACTCCATTTATTTTAAATACACAAACACAACCTCTTTTTCATTAATCTTGCTTATAAAAATTTGTTCAGAAGCTTTTTGCTATATCTACTTTTCAATTTTAATGTAGTGTGGTTCCTCCCTTAAAGCTCAGCTATGCTCCTTTCAGGATTTAGGTGTGTCCAGACACATCTGTAAGAGTGGTGGGATGTTCTAAAAACAGGAACTGAAGAGGGCTGCAACTTATTGTCTACCCCTCTTTACTTGTGGTTTGTGAGTTTCTAATAAGAGGCATAACTTGCCCCTCCCCACTCTTTGGGTAGGTTTGAGCTTGGGCAGGGATTGGGCAGTCTTAGACACACACACACACACACACACTCTATACTTATATTTCAGATAGCAGCAACTAAATGGTGCTGGTGCAGACAGATTCCACAATTAGGGGCTATAATTCATCATTTGGGTGGATGGGGAAGAAAACAGAGAGACACCAAAGAGGATATTTATTTTAGAGGAGAAAATACTTGCTATTTTTCTTGCTTTATGTTTTTCTAGTCTTTAAAATTCGTGAGATATGAACCATCTACATTTTGTGATATTACTTGATGTGAACACTTTGTGATTTTAAAGGCTAACCCACATTTTTGAGATAGAATATTTAATGCAATTTGCTTATTAAATTTTTAAGAAGGCAAAAAATTTAATTCAAACAAATCTTTAGCTTCAGTGAAGTAAAATATCTGTTGAAGCTACAAAACTGTAGTGAGTAGAGTGGGGCTCTGTGACTAATCCCAAGGTGTTGCAAAAAAACACGACTTATTGCAAATATTGCTCCAATTCACACATTCTAGTCTCCTCAGACTGATCAATCAGCTTATCCACTTTCTATCACCCACTTTACGATCTCAGAGAAAGATAATTTCCCCAGAAACAATGAAAAAAGAGTATGTGTATATGTTATACATCAATATGTTACATATATAGATTGCTGTCTAACCTCCTGAGAAGTGCTTGCTAGAAAAATCTTTTCAGAAAACAGATCATTTCCTTCTTTAAGTTGTTTGAAGAACATTGTCCCTAGATTTCAAATCTCACAAAATATATTTCCCTTGCTACACTGTAAGTATTTTGTTTTTCAGTGTTTCTGTGAAGCTGTTATGAGCCTGACATAAGATGCATGTGAAATGTTCAGATGTTTGGCAGATATAATGTAACTATCATGATTGAAGCCAGCCAAGAAACTCATTTTTCAGGCCTCTTCAGTCCTCTATATGAAACATTTTGACCTACAGCATCAATTTAGAATTATACAGCTTCACACCAAATTTCACTAAGGTTCTGAGTTCATGAGTAGGTCCAGAAAGAATTCTTTGCAATTTTTCTTTGCTAGAAATAAAGCTTACACATATTTTTTCAAGGTGTATTTTTCAAAACTATTAGAATTAGAGGAAAACCTTTTGTTGGTTAGGACTTTCCATAAAACAAATACTTCTTGAATGAATGAATGATGAAGAAATTTCACTAGATGCATAGTAGTGGATTTACTGTGCAACTTATGAATGAGCCTTAGCAATGTACTTATGGTCATATGTTTATGAACAATTTGAAAAAAAAATTGTACGTTCTAAGAGCAATGGGTTAGAACCCAATTACCACCTCTTTCTTCTTTAATTAATTCCCCTTTTGTCACCCTTTTGTCAGTAGTACTGGAATCTTTATGAGCATTTTTGAAATCTAAGAGGAAATGGAGTTGCAGACACATTTATTTTAGGTCTGGTGGAATATTTATGTGGATTTTAGTCACTTCTGGGTATAGATACATTATTGCTAGTTGTCAGTGCAGAAATGGCTTCCAGTCTGCTACTCTCCCCTGTGCGAACTCACTCTGTCTTATTGTCAGGGGAGCGCAATGTCAGAGATCTCATGGTGTTATAAAGGCTCCTTACCGTACTTGGTACTAGGCTTGTATGGGTAGCAGAGAACACACAAAATTTAAAAAGTAAAAGCCAGAAGCTAACTTAGGGAGAATGTTTCATACACCAGGTGATGCAAAATTTTATGGAGAGGATTTGATTCTCATTGATCCTATTAACAATGACTCTCTCTTGTCAGAAATATACTTGGTAATGAAATATATAACTTTAAATGTATCATACATTTTAATTTTTAAATGATAATTTCATAAAATAGGGTTTATCAGAATTCATAGAGGCACAAACATATAGCATTACTATAAACACTGTATATCTATAGCTCATATATGAACTAGCATATATATATGAACTAGCTTATATATGAAAATAGCATAATAGACATATTTTACAAATGTGACAACTTCATAAAAGGTCATATGACATTATCAATGATAAGTCATGATTCTAAACAAAACTCTTATAAACTCTCAATAATAAAACAAAATTTTAACCTTCTAGGCTAGAGGAAAGACAGAATTATCTTTTTATTCTTTCTACAGAAAATTATTATTCTATGAAGAGTTAATCAAAGAGATGTAGCCCAAAAACGTAGAGAAAAAATGTGCTCTAGAGGTGCACAGTGCAGTTAATCAATAAAAATAATATTTTGTTTTTCAGTATTTTATAATGTTTGTAGTGTTTGTCAATTTTTAAATATCCATAATTTTTGGTGGTTTTAGTTCTTATTCTAAATAAATGCCTTTAACTTAATTTTATATTTGTTGTTAAGGAGGTTACTCGAATTCTGTAAATTTTATACTCTCAAAAATCTGATACGCCCCTTTAGATGCAAATTATCGTAAAATTTTTACAAATGAACTTTAGGGAGGTATAACTTATATATAATAGAATGCATACATTTTATTTGCAGAGTTTGATAATGTTTGACAAATGTATATATTCATGTAGCCAACACTACAGTCAAGATTATGGAATATTTAATCACTTCCAAAGGTTCTCTTGTGGCTCTTCTCAGTCTATGCCTATTCCTCATCCCCAGATCTAGGCAACTACTGATCTGCTTTCTATCACTATAGATAAGACTTGTCTTTTCTAAAGTTTCATATAAATTAAATCATGCTTATGCACTTTTTGGTTTCTGGCTTCTTTTTCTCAGGTTAATTAAATTTTTCCTCCAAAGCACAACTTTGTTTTCAGAAAGGAAAGGACACCAAAAATAGGACTGTCCTGTGCAGATGTCCAATAGCCTTCATGTGGGGACGAAATGCCCCCTGGCCATTGGAAAGACAGATCTTGTAAGTTCCATTCATCAGTGTACTCACCCATTCATTCGTGTTTACTGAGTGCCTGCTTGGTGTTGGGACAGACGAGGATGGACGTTCCTGCCATTGTGCTCTGGAGGACATAGGCAAACATTTAAACAATGATACAGTGTGGCAGGGGTCTCAGTTAAGGCTGCTGTAGGGTGGCTGTGGGTGGTGATAGACCTCAAGGCTTCATTCTGTAATCAGCTTAATGTTTTTGAGATTCATCCATGATTTTAGAAGAATCAATAGTTAATCCCTTCTTATCACTGAATAGTATTTCTTGATGGACATTTGGGTTATGCTCAGTTTTGCCGATTTTGAATAAGATCCTATTCATGTATGTGTCTTTGTGTGGACATATGTTTTTATTTCTCCTGGCTAAATACCTAGAAGTGGAATTTCTGGGTCTTATGAACAGTAAATACTTACAACATTTTAACTTTTAATTATTTTGTGGCACCCTTTAGGATATAGCTTAAATTTTCATTTATTCATTCAATGAATATTTATGGAATGTGCGATGCAAGATACCAGAGAATCACAGGTGAATATAACACAAGTCATACCCTAGCCCACATAAAAAATAAGGCAAAAATTTCAAAGGTGAACTCTCTCAGGATTTGTGGTCAGAAAAGGCTTAAGCTGTGCCTTAAAAGGAATATGTCAGTAAGCAGATGTTGGGTAAGGACACAGCAGTCAGTGGAATTTTTATGTGCAAAGGTACGAAGGTATAAAAAGCATGATATATTTGGAAAACTGCAAAGGTTAGGAATTGAGGGGAAGGTAAGAATAAGTGAAGACAGAGCAAAAAGTGCTGGGCAGATGAAGGAGGATCCTCAAAGACACACAAATGTGTGTGTGAGTTTTTGTTTGTTTGTTTTTTGGTGAGGCAATACTTTACCCCTGATGTAGACAGTCACTTCTTCCTGTGCTTGCAAAACACTTGCAGCATATTTCTCTTTAACATATCATGTGATAATCACGGATCTGTCTCCTCTACTCTACTATGAATTCCTACAGGATATCTCTGCTATCTTCTGTGCTCGCCATGCTTGGAACTTACTAGGGCATTAGAAAATTAGAGTTTATGCAAGAATGAATGAACAAATGAGAATGAATGAAATGACCTACATACTGTGCCTCTGAATAGGTTCAGAAAAAATTCTTTACCAAAGACCTATGAGACATCCTTTATAACGGCACATTAGAAATACATATTTATCTCTCTACCGAAGCAAGGTCATGCATATAATCTTCTTGTGAGCTTGACTTATTAATTTCAATTGTCTTTATGATCAATACTGATTTCGTGGTCTCATTGTCTCTGGAGTAATCTGCATGGATGGCTGAGATAGTTGAAATGAATGAATCAACTGTGCGGCAGCTTTCTTAATTTTGTGGCAAAACTGGCCTTAAAATTGTAGTGCTGAAAAAAGTCCTTTGTTTAAGAGAAGCTAGAAATCTTCAGAGTATTGTGAGCTCTCCATTTTTGACCAGAAATTGATGCTATATTTTCTAATGAGTATTTTCATTTGTGCCAGAGCTCATAAAATCCTATTACCTTCATGATCATTTACAGAGGTTTAAATAGTCCAAGATCCCACCTTTATTTATGAAAAGCATATGTTTTGGCAATTTGTTGAATAATAAATAGTATTTATTTCATTGCTTGTTCACTTTAATAACAGTAAAAGAAACATGCAATGGGAGAGGAAGGAAGTCTGGGAAATAAGAAAAACTGCTTAAAAAAATAAAGAACAGAACCAATTCAGAAGAAAACTTGAGATGTTTTGAATTATTAATGAATTAAAATGGAAGTGAACATATCATTAGCCTCCTAAAACAAGGTATTTCGGAGAGTGAAAGGGGCATGGCAAATAATTCTGTCAGGATCACAGGTGGTATGTGAACTGTCCCAGACAGATAGAGAAGGATGATCACCCTAGTTAAGGTACTCTTTTAAAATCCCTTTGTTTCAGATTATTACGACTTCTTATCACTATCATCTAAAATGCTAATTAGTAGGTCCAGGAATATATATAGCCCTTTGATTTTTTTTAAGCTCCCTGCAGACACCTTTCTTTGTGGATTTAGTGGACTGGCTATTATAATCCAACAAGGGAGAAATTATTTTTCAAATTGCTATGGAAATATTACAGTCTATATGATATGATAGTTATATTAATTTGCTTGATCATAGTAATGACTTCTTTATGTAAATGTATATAAAGATAAGTATATCAGAACATTATGTTGTATACCTTAAATACATACAAAACAACATAAAAAAAAATAGAAGAAAAAGAGACCTGCAACTACCAGATCTAGCTCCTGTGCTGGGCACCACCACCAGCACAACTACATGCACAGTTGCCAGTAGGATCTTCCTTCCCTCTGAGCCATGATGCCTCCATCACTGCTGTGAATGCCCACATGGAGGCAGGTAACCTGGCACCCACTAGCACCCTGCTGTAGCCAACGAGCATTCATACCACTGTGCTATTGCTGCTGGCACATATGAACATGGGAAGATCCCACTACCTCCACACTACAAAATGCTTTGGCTGGCACCACTTATCAGAGTGTAGTGACCAGCAGTCAGGGAACATCTTGGCCCTGCCAGTACAGTGGATTCCTAACTTAAAGGAGCCATAGAACAAAGTCAGGCCTGATACATGTCCCCCAGAGTTAGATCATGCACTCCTGGAATTGGGAGCTGAGAAATTGCCCATTAAAAGCTTCCAGAAACGAAGCCAGTCAACTGGACCCACCTTATACCACAATCAAACCTTCAAGGTCATCAAATATGATAAAAGAAAAAAAATCCATTCAAAGGTCAGCAACTTCAAAGATTGTAGAAGAAACAGCCCACAAAGATGTGGAAAAACTAACTCAAGACCTCTGACAACTCAAAATCCCAGTGTGCCTTCTTTCCTTCAAATGACTGCACAACCCCTCCAGCAAGGATTCTGAACCAGGCGGAGATGTCTAAAATGATAGAAATAGAATTCAGAAATGGGTAGGAACAAAGATTATTGAGATGCAGGAGTACATTGAACCCAATCCAAGGAAGCTAAGAATCACAACACAACAATAGAATATGTGACAGACAAAATAGCCAGTACAAAAAAGAACATAACTCCCGGATAGAGCTGAGAAACATATTATAAGAATTTTATAATGCAATCACAAGTATTAATAGCAGAATACACCAAGCTGAGGAAAGAGTGACAGAGCTTAAAGACTGGCTGAAATAAGACAGTCAGACAAGAATAGTGAAAAAAGAATAAAAAGGAATGAACAAAGCCTCTAAGAAATATAGAATTGTGAAAAGAGACCAAATCTATGACTTGTAGGTGTCCTGGAAACTGTTGGTGAGAGTGTAAACAACTTGAAAAATATATTTCAAGATATCATGCATGAGAACTTCCCCAAGTTAGCTAGAGAGGCTAACATTCATTTTAGGAAATGCAGAGAACCCCAGTAATACGATTCACAAGAGGATCAGCCCCAAGACACATAATCTTCAAATTATCCAACTTCAAAATTGAAGAAAAAATGTTAAAGGCAGCTAGAGAGAAATGTCAGGTAGCCTATAAAGGGAAGCCCATCAGACTAACAGCAGACCTCTAAGCTGAAACTCTATAAGTCAGAACACATTGTGGACCAATATTCAGTACTCCTAAAGAAAATAAATCTCAACCCACAATTTCATATCTGGCCAAATTAAACTTCATAAGCCAAAGAGAAATAAGATCCTTTTCAGACAAGCAAAGACTGGAGGAATTTGTAACCACCAGACCTGCCTTACAAGAGCTCCTGAAGGAAGCAATAAATATGGAAAAGAAAGACCATTGACAGCCACTACAAAAACACACTGAAGTGCACAGACCAGTGACAACCATAAAGCAACATTCAAAATAACCAGCTAATATATTGATGAGAAGATGAAATCCACACATACCAATACTAACCTTGAATTTACATGGATTAAATGCCCCAATTAAAAGGCCTAGAGTGACAAACTGGATAAAGAACCAAGACCCATGGATATAAGCTACCTTCAAGAGACCCATCTCATGTACCACCACACCCACAGGCTCACAATAAAGGGATGGGAAAAAAATCTACTAAGCACGTGGAAAATGAAACAAAAGCAAAAGTTGCAATTCTAATTTCATACAAAGCAAACTTTAAACCAACAAAGATAAGAAAAGACAAGGGCATTACATAATGGTAAAGGGTTCCATTAAACAAGAAGATCTAACTTTGTTAAATATATATGCACCCTGGCTGGGTATGGTGGCTCACGCCTGTAATCCCAGCACTTTGGGAGGCCGAGGAGGGCAGATCACCAGAGGTCAGGAGTTTGAGACCAACCTGGCCAACATGATGAGATCCCGTCTGTACTAAAAATACAAAAATTAGCCAGGCATAGTGGCTCACACCTGTAATCCCAACTACTTGGGAAGCTCAGGCACAAGAATGACTTGAACTTGGGAGGCAGAGGTGGTTGCAGTGAGCTGAGA
Source organism: Cacajao melanocephalus (assembly GCA_963573385.1). NCBI lineage: Eukaryota > Metazoa > Chordata > Mammalia > Primates > Pitheciidae > Cacajao > Cacajao melanocephalus. The sequence continues at coordinate 60,305 of CAUYLG010037421.1, forward strand.
TAGTACCACTGCATTCCAGCCTGGGTGACAGACTGTCTCAATTAAAAAATAATATATATATATATATATATATATATATATATATATATACACCCCTAACACAGGAGCACCTAGATTATAAAGCAAGTTCTTAGAGACCTTCAAAGGGACCTAGACTCCCACACAAGAATAGCAGTAGACTTCAATACCCTACTAACAATATTATACAGATGATCAAGGCAGCAAATTAACCAAGATATTCAGGACCTAAACTCAGTACTGGATTAAATGGACCTGATAGATGCCACCCAGAAACAGCAGAATATACATTCTTCTCATTGCCACATGGCACATACTCTAAAATTGATCACATAATTGGATGGAAAATTCTCCTCAGCAAATGAAGAGGAACTGATATTATAACCACCAGTCTTTCAGACTGCATGGCAATAAAATTAGATATCAAGACTAAGAAAATCACTGAAAGCCATAAAATTACATGGAAATTGAATAACCTCCTCTTGAGAGACTTCTGAGTAAACAATAAAGTTAGGGCAGAAATCACGTAGTTCTTTTAAACTAATCGGAACAAAGATGCAACATACCAGAATCTCTGAGACACAGCTAAGGGAGTTTTAAGAGGGAAATTTAGTGCCTGTATCAAGAAGAAGGATCTCAAGTTAACAACCTAACATCACAACTAAAAGAAGTAGAGAACCGAGAGAAAACCAACCACAAAGGTATTAATAGCAGAAGACAAGAAATAACCAAAATCAGAGCTGAACTGAAAAACATTGAGACATAAAATTCAATCCAAAAGATCAATGAATACAGAAGGTGGTTTTTTGAAAAAATTAATAAAAATAGAACACCAGCTAGGCTAATAAAGAAGAAAAGAGAGAAGATTCAGATAAGCACAATCAGAAACAACAAAGGGGATATTACCACTGACATAACAAGAATAGAAATGACCAGATAACATTTTGAACATCTCTGTGCACATAAATTAGACAATCTAGAAGAAATAGATCAATTCCTGCACACATACACCCTCCCACAACTAAACCAGAAAGAAATTAAATCCCTGAACAGGCCAATAATGAGCTTTGATATTGAGGCAGTATTACATAGCCTCCCAGGACCAAACATATTCACAGCTGAATTCTACCAGATGTACAAAGAAGGAGTGATACCATTTCTCTTGAAACTGTTCCAAAAAATTGAGGAGGAGGGACTCCTCCTTAACTCATGCTATGAGGCCAGCATCATCCTGATACCAAAACCTGGCAGAGACACAACAGAAAAATAAAACTGCAGGCCAATATCCTTGATTAATATTGAAGCAAAGATTTCTCAACAAAATACTAGCAAATTGAATCCGGAAGCACACCGAAAACTTATCCACCATGATCAAGTAGGCTTCATTCCTGGGATGCAAGTTTGGTTCAACATATGCAAATCAATAAATGTGATTCATCATGTAACAGAGCTGAAGACAAAAACCACATGATTAGTTCAATAGAGGCAGAAATGCCTTTGATAAAATTAAACACCCCTTCATGTTAAAACTCTCAATAAACTAGGTATTAAAGGAACATACCTCAAAATAATGAGAGCCATCTATGTCAAACCCACAGCCAACATCATATTGAATGGACAAAAGCTTGAAGCGTTCTTGAAAACTGCCACAAGAAAAGGATGCCCTCTCTCACCACTCCTCTTTAACATAGTATTGGAAGTCCTGGCTAGAACAATAAGACAAGAGAAAGAAATAAAGAACATTCAGATAGGAAGAGAGGAAGTTAAACTATCTCTATCTGCAAACGACATAAAATCGTATCTAGAAAACCCCATAGTTTTGGCTCAAAGGCTCCTGCAGCTGATAATCAACTTCAGCAACATCTCAAGGTACAAAATCAATGTACAAAATAACAGCTGTCAAGCTGAGACCCAAATTAGGAATGCAATCCCATTCATAATTGCCACTAAAAGAATAAAATATTTAGGAATACAGCTAACCAGGGAGGTGAAAGATCTTTACAAGGAGAACTGTAAAACACTGCTCAAAGAAATAAGAGATGATACAAACAAATGGAAAAACATTCCATGCTCATGAGTAGAAAAAAAAATCAATATTGTTAAAATGGCCATACTTCCCAAAGCAATTTATAGATTAAATGCTATTTCTATCAGACTACCATGGCATTCTTCACACAACCAGAAAAAAGTATTTTAAAATTCATATGGAACCAAAAAAGGCACTGAATAACCAAAGCAATCTCAAGCAAAAAGAACAAAGCTTGAGACATCATGCTACCTGGCTTCAAACTATACTACAGGGCTAGAATAACCAAAACAGCCTTGTACTTGTATAAAAACAGACACATAGACCAATGGAACAGAACAGAGAGCCCAGAAATCATGTCATACACTTATAACCATCTGATCTTTTACAAACCTGACAAAAACAAGCAATTGAGGACAAGACTCTGTATTCAATAAATGGTGCTGGGATAACTGGCTAGCCACATGCGGGAGATGGAAGCTGAACCCTTTTTTTACATCATATAAATCAAACTCAAGATGGAGTAAAGACTTAAATGTAGAACCCAAACATATTGAAAAAACCCCAAAGACAACCTAGGCAATAGCATTCCAGACACAGGAAAGGGCAAAGATTTCATGACAAGGATGCTAAAAGAAATTGTATCAAAAGTAAAAATTGACAAATGGAATCTAATTAAACTAAGTGGCTTCTCCACAGCAAAAGAAACTATCAGCAGAATAAACAGACAACCTACATAATGGGAATTTTTTGCAAACTATGCATCTTTCAAAGGCCTAATATCTAACATCTGTAAGGAACTTAAACAAATGTATAAGAAAAAACTAAACAACCCCATTATAAAGTGGGCAAAGGACATGAACAGACACTTTTCAAAGGAAGATACATATGTGGCCAACAAGTATATGAAAAAAAGCTCAGCATCACTGATCATCAGAGAAATGTAAAACAAAAACCACAGTGAGTATCATCTCACACCAGCCAGAATAGCTATTATTAAAAAGCAGGTGCTGGTGAGGTTGTGGAGAAAAAGAAACACATATTCACTGTTGGTGGAAGTGTGAATTAGTTCAGTCATTGTGTAAGACAGTGTGGTGATTCCTCAATGATCTAAAAACATAACTACCATTCAACCCAGTCATCTCATTAAGGTGTGTATATCCAGTGGAATGTAAGTCCTTCTGCTGTAAAGAAATGCATGTGTATGTTCGTTGCAACACTGTTCACAATAGCAAAGACATAGAATCACCATAATTGCCCATCAACGGTACACTGGATAAAGAATATGTAATATATATACACCATGGAATACTATGCAGCCACAAAAGAGAAACAAGATTATGTCTTTGCAGGACCATGGATGGAGCTGGAGGCCATTATCCTTAGCACACTAATGCAGAAACAGAAAGCCAAATACCACATGTTCTCACTTACAAGTGGGAGCTGCATGATAAGAACACATGGACACATAGATGGGAACAACAGACAGTGGGGCCTATTGGAGGGTGGAGGGTAGGAAGAAGGAGAGGATCAGGAAAAATAACTAATGGGAATTAAGTTTAACACCTGGATGACAAAATAATCTGTACAACAAACCCCCATGGACATAAATTTACTGAAGTAGCAAACCTGCACATGTACCTCTGAGATTAAAATAAAACTTAAAAGAAAAAGAAAAAGAAAATAACACCAGTGCTGGTTACAGTGACTCACTCTTGTAATCTCAGCACCTTGGGAGGCTAAGGAGGGAGGATCACTTGAGTCCAGGAGTTTGAGAACAGCCTGGGCAACATAGCAAGACTCTGTCTCTACAAAAAAAAAAAAAAAAAAAAAAAATTGCTGGGTATGTCCCAGCTATTCAGGAGCTTGAGGCAGGAAGATCACCTGAGCCCAGGAGACTGAGAGTGCAGTGAGCTATGACTGCACCTCTGCACTCCAGCCAGGGTGACAGAGTGAGCCCTTAAAACAAATAAATGTAAAGAAAAAATAAAAAAAGTGCTTACCTCAGGGGATGGTTGACATGAAAGTGAGGATGAGAGCTAGTAGATGGCTGAAAGTTTTTCCCATCATGTTACACACTGTTTTTGACTCAGAAGGAAGGATATTTCAGTATTTTTCAGGCGTGAATGCATGTATTCTTTAATTTTTTTTTATTCTGCACACACTGCCTGTGACTCACAGTTGTTCTGTTGGCTGCTGGAAATACCATATTGAACCAGATATAGCCACTGATTCTGATGGACTAATAGTGAAAATGGATAGTGAGGTGTATATTAATGGGCAAAATTTTTTGGTGGGATTCTGAAGGTAATGAAGCTCAAAAAATAATTTCAACTGTTTCAGCATGACTGAATTAAGTGTACATTCTTCAAAGGATGATTTAAAAAGTCAATGCCAATTTGGATGTATATATTCTTTTGTGCGTGTAGTTTTACTTAGTTAACAATGTTCTTTATTCCTAAATTCCGAATTGCCAGGCATCAGTTAGCTTGTTTTGGGAAAACTCTTTGATATTTCCTAGAGTTTTTTTCTGTGTTTGAACTCAATTTGTAATCTTATTCTTGCTTTTGAAGTATTTAAAAATGTTTTAGAATCTGTTTTTAAAAAGCAATTTTAGTTTTATTGATCTGCAGAGCTTGGGTTTAGAATGCACAAATAGGTACTTAAACACATTTTGGTAATAAATGTTTTAAAATTAGATAGTTTGAGAATTACTAAAGAGAAAATGAAGTTTTAGAATAAATCTGTTGTCAGATTAAGAGGGCAATTGTAATATTTTGGGTTAGTATCGTTGATGAGAATGTACTTTTTGTGTTGGTCTTTTACTTTGTTCACTTTTGTGTAAAGATTAAAGCATATTGAATTTTTATTCATTCAACCCATACTAATGAAGAACTACTACATTGGTGAATGAGTGAAATATGAATATCAATAAGGCAGGATCCTCCCCTTACATGACTTGTATTCTATTGCAGAAGAGAGGTATGCAAACAAATGGATGTTGTATAGCATTTTACTAGCAGGCATAATAGTTAAAAGGAGGGTTCTAATGTCTTTAAATCCCAGGTTAGAGTAATAGTTTACCAAACCATGTAACCCTGACTGATCATTTATTCTGTTTTACTTTTTTTAAAAAAATCTATAGACTATGTGTTTTTTTCTGTTACCTACTACATGGAGTGGTTATTAAATGATTGACAAAAAGTGTTCAGTTAAATATGTGGCTCCCAAAATGCTCACTGAATGCTCGGGATTATGATAATATCAGCATGTACAGTTAAGTATCACAGGAGTGAGTGGTCAACTGTATCTGGAAGGTTGCTTTAAGAAATAATTGACAAAAAATGTAGGAGATATTTTTTAACGTTCCAAATCTATTAGTGACTGCCATGCTCTTTGGACCAAATATTCATGAAAGAGCTTGATGATGCTATTAGGCATTCCTTTTGGTGATACAAAATTGTCAGCTATACATTCTCTGACCTTTTGGAATGTGATTTTACCATTTTACCATAAACCTCTTGCTAAGTGTGCTTGCAAGAAGTTACCAAAAAAGCCTCTTGCTAGGTGTTCTTGCTAGATGTGCCTGGCACTGACTGGGTATTCAGTGGTTCTTCACAAGTGAGTAGCGAAGAACACAACCTTTGACTTTCCTTAAGAAAAGGGATCCAAATAAGGAAAAAGAGGGGCAGCAAAAGTGAAACATCTTACTAATGGCAAGTGTGAAATTTTAGACTGTGCAAATCATTCGTTTGTTTAATCTTAGATCCATTCTCTGCCATTTCCCTGCTTTGAACTGACCACTGCAATCCGAGTTTCTCAGGCTTCTTTGTGCTGCCTTCCAGTTAGGCTTTCCATTGGGAAGTACTGACGAAGGTGGAGAAATATACAGGCAATTACAACAGAGAATGATACTGACCATTCTAGGGATTAGTACATGCTGAACAGGGTAGGGCATTTTTCTCCCTCTCTCTGCCTTAGGCATCGTTGGCAGTGACTGCAACTCTTATGGGGTTCTAGCTCCCTGTAGTCAGCTGTTTTCTCTCAATTCTCAGCTCCTGAATCTAGCTTTCACCAATGTCCAAGCTTTGGAGTTTCAGCAACTCTTCTGCCTTCCTAGTCCCTCTGGCCCTAGTGGATGTTAGGCAGGTAGTGTCTTCCTGTAGCCCCTGCAGTCACTGATCTCAAGAGTTGCCTTACCTTCTTCTAGCTGTCTTTCAGCAGTTCAGACATTTTTATAATTAATTTCTCCTATTAAGTTATCTCATAATTACCTTGTGTAGTAATTTTGTTTTCTTGACTGGGCACTGACCAATACAGAAAGCAAATGGAAAATGTTTTATTGTTCTTGCTGGTCCTTGGCTTTGCGTTTCTGTGGCCGATCGGAATATCAGCAAGAAAAAAATCAATGTAGTATGCTAGTTTAAAAAATTACTGAGAATATTCCTCAATTTGCAAAGATTTTGTGAGTCTTCACTTATTACTATCATAGGTATTAGTGATGGAATTATATCATTTCTTGACAAGTATTGTGTATAAAACGTAGATATTTTCAAAGCAATTAAGGAAGCAAGGTGATATATGCTTTCAATGCTATTTGCAACATCCTCAAGTTGGAATATTACTAAGGATGCTTCCACATACCTGATGAGTTTGAACAAGTTATTTCACAGCATTCTTCTTTTCTCTTTTATAAAATGAGAGTGCAAATAGGATATCTTGTATCTTTGTACTTCTCTCATTGTCTATCATAGTGTTTCAGAAATAATAGGGTCTCAATATTTTTGTTAAATGAAAGTCAAGATTATTCATCTGGATATGTGCTGCTCTTTTATTTACTTTCCCTTTCCTGTTTATTTCTTCACCACGAAGGAGGAAAGAAGTGAAGTAGGAGTACAGATAAATTGTCTAATAAGGAAGGAAAAATTGAATTCATTTGCTGGTTGCCTTATTTTGATTTTATTCAAATGCACATCATTGTTGTTTTTCTTATAACTGCAACAGTAGCCCAGTAAATAATTTGCCTTTGGTGGTGGTTTTGGTGATGATTTTATACATTCCATCTATTCTTCCAGATTTTAGACCTCAAATGCCTGCATACATTTTGATCTCTCTCATCCCCATTTTATGTTCTACTCATACCAGTTCTCTTCTCATTTTCTAAACACTTTTATTATTTTGTTTTTCTTTGATTTCTCCTAAGCAAGTTCCTCATCTTCCTTAAGTGCCATCTTCTTCATGACATCTTCTCAAATGGTCCCTGATGAAAATTGTTTTTTTTGTTTGTGCCTCTGTAAGTACTTATCATACTGAATTGCAATGATTTGTGAGTCTGACTTTCTACTAGATCTTGATCATGTTGAGAATAGAAGCCACTTAAAAAAAAATATATATATATTTTATTGCATTTTAAGTTTTGGGGTACATGTGAAGAACATGTAAGATTGTTGCATAGGTACATACAAGGCAATGTGGTTTTCTGCCTTCCTCCCCATCACATATATCTGGCATTTCTCCCCATGTTATCCCTCCCCAGCTCTCCACTCCGCACTGTTCCCCACTAGTTCCCCCCACAGACCCCAGTGTGTGATGCTCCCCTCCCTGTGTCCATGTGTTCTTATTGTTCAACACTCACCAATCAGGGAGAACATGTGGTGTTTGATTTTCTGTTCTTGTGTCAGTTTGCTGAGAATGATGGTTTCCACGTTCATCCATGTCCCTACAAAGGACACGAACTCATTGTTTTTTATGGCTGCAGAGTATTCCATGGTGTATATGTGCCACATTTTTCCCTGTCCAGTCTATCATCGATGGGCATTTGGGTTGGTTCCAAGTCTTTGCTATTGTAAACAGTGCTGCAGTGAACATCCGTGTGCATGTGTCCTTATAATAAAACAATTTATAATCCTTTGGATATATACCCAGTAATGGGATTGCTGGGTCAAATGGAATTTCTATTTCTAGGTCCTTGAGGAATTGCCACACTGTCTTCCACAGTGGTTGAACTAATTTACACTCCCACCAGCAGTGTAAAAGTGTTTCTGTTTCTCCACATCCTCTCCAGCATCTGCTGTCTCCAGAAGCCACTTTTAAAATCCATTTTACCTTTATACCTATTATTTTGCCTGACGTATGGTAAGTGTTCAATGAATGAATATTGAAGTATTCTATTTCTGATAATTTACTTATGCTTGATTATTTATTCTTCTACCTCATCTCCTAGATTGTGAGCTTTTTTCAGGAGGTGAGGTAGAAGGGAGGCCAGAAAAAGTGACTCATTTTTTTTCTGCCTTGGATCTTTGCGTTGTCGCTACACTGTATTTCCAATATATTACCTGGTAATATTAGGAGTACAGTGAACTTTGGTTGAATTTGGACAAATTTGAGAGCTTCCTTCCAAACCTTGCAGGAAATTTTAGGAAATCATCCAGTACACTGTTCAACTCCTGGAAACCCAAACTCTTTTTGAGTAGATGCTTCAGAAAGACATAGAACTGTACCAACTAATGATGGTTTAAACTTCGTACACAGGATAATGTGGAGATATGCAAAATAAAATGGGGGCTAATATTTGTATTAGTCTAAAACCAGACAACACTTTTGAAGTTTAATTTTAGGTTATTAAACATTTCAGCAACATATAGACAAGTATACATAATTCTCCATTATTGAGCTTAAAGAAAAGCTTAAATAAGCATCCATATTCATTGACTATATATGTGGAGAAGTTTATACTTAGGAGGTATTCGATCAGTTGAGATTCTGGACAAAAACAGGTTGCACTTTTAAACTGGGTGAATTTGAGCAGAGTTTAAGAAAGCCACTACTGTCAAAGTTGTGTGCAGGGTTAAAAAAAAAAAGTACCAAGTGCCCTAGGCCTAGTAACTATAGGGATGGTTACTAAGGAGATGGAGCAGTTACCAGAATTTGGAGAAAGACCTATATGGAAAGCATCACTTGAGAATAACTTTAGTGGAGCCTCAGGGAATCCATAGCAATGTGGCAAGAAGGAAGTCAAGGGGAAAAATATCCTAATTTCATTCTCTTCCTGCTTTCTGATATGCCAATACCTCCCATTGGATATATCCATCTGAAATATATATATTAATACATTAATACATAATTTCATGCCTTCTGAAAGGCATGAAAATTATTTGATATAGATTCCCAGGTGACAAAAGGCAGAGGGCAAGTATGAGATAGCTAGTATAGACACTGACTCTGGAGACAAGATCCAGGAGAGTGTCTCTCAGTTATCTATCTATCTATCTATCTATCTATCTATCTATCTATCTATCTATCTTATTCCTTTGTTCCCAAAATAAGGACATGTGTTTGAGAGATAGAATAGTCTTCCAAGCTTTTCCTTGGAAGACTCAGGTACTAACTGCCACAGAATTCTCATAGATTCTAGCCTCTTGATAAGTTCTAGCTGAATGTGATGTTAATCTAATTCTTTTAAAAGGAGATTCTAGTCATTATAGAAATGAAAATTCATAATTCTCAAAACAACTTCCACAAGTTAATCAGAGTTAGGTCATCTAATACAACCTATTTGCCTTTTCTTATTTATGTTTTTAGTTTTATGAGATATCAGAAAAAAGCTAGAGCAATCAGGAGTTAGAACTAGAAGTAGGCCTGGAAGACTTCCTTCATCCTTTGTGGTTCACAAGTATGTGTGCTGGCTTTTCCAGTGTAACTTCCCAAGGCCACTAACTTTTATTTGTAAGAAGGTTTGGTGAATCAGACCAGTTACATAATAGCTTTGCTTTCTCCTTTTAACTCACTCCAACTTTTTCTCAGATTAATTTATTTTCTGTCCTTTAATCATTTTGCCTGCTCTTTGGACTATTTCCAGTTTCTCCACATTCTTTTAAATAAAGCTTAACTATTACAAAGAGCTATTCTGGGAAATCATTATTTAAAGAAAAATTGTTAAAGCATTTAAAAGTTTAAAAATGGCTACATAGATGTTATAAAATGAAATGTTCCTGTCTAATAATGCTGATAGTGGAATTGTAGTAAATTAAATTACATCAGGTCAGAGCATTAAACCTTGAATGAAAGTCAAGCATATCAGGACCTGATAAAGAAATGCTTTGTTAAGAGAAAGTGATTGCAAAGAGCCAAAAATAAAACTAAGGCTGGAGAACTTTTCCTTGTACCAATTACTAAAATTTCTCTCTTAAGATGGGGATCTAACTCATTTGTTCAGGAAGTTGAGATGCTAAAGTGGACATAAATCTCAAAGGACCCCAGATATTTCCTTATATTAGAAGAAAAGACAATTTAGAAGATCTTAACTTGGAAAAGTTTATGTTACTGTTTATTGAAAGAAGGAAAGCTAACAAGTTTCAAAGTATTTTAGATGACAACTGATGTCCAATTGCCTTATATATTAATACTTTATTCCCTCTTCAAAAGCAATCATGAGAGGAAGCATGTTATTTTTTTAATGATTAAGACATTAAGTCAGATTTGAATCCAAGTTGGCCTGATTCAAACACTATGTTTCCAACTACATAATGCCATAAATAATTTTCTAGTAAAAGAATTATTGTGCCAAGAAAGCCCTATACTTTAATATATAGAGCATATTTGTTTGTTTTGCAGGTGAAAATTTTAGACTGATTGTAAATTTGTGATACAGGTTACTTCATAACTAAAAAAAAATTCTTCAAAAATTATTCCTTGATCTGTTGATTGTATGTCATTAAACACATCTCTTTACGGAGAAACAGATATGTGAGTATTTTTTTTTTTAACTGTACTTTAGGTTCTAGGGTACATGTGCAGATCATACAGAACTGTTGCATAGGTACACACATGGCAAGGTGGTTTGCTGCCTTCACCCCCCCCTTACCCACATCTGGTATTTCTCCCCTCATTATCCCTCCCCACCCTCCCCATCCCCCACTGTCCCTCCCCTAGCCCCCGCAACTGTCTGCAATGTGTGATGTTCCCCTTCCTGTGTCCATGTATGTTTTTTAATGAGAAAGACTTGGGAAATTTCTATACATAAGAAAATAATGGTAAGAAAATAGGACAAAAATATTCTAAATTTGCAAAAGCGAGTTGATAAATTTTATGTTATGGTCAACAAAACATGTACATATGTTTTATCTCAAATTTTTCCTCAGGTATACTTGTAGTGTCTCCAGTACAGACAGACTGACACGAAGAGCTTCTCAATGGATTTGGGCAAACTGTAATTTAATCAGATCATGCTTCCTGCCTTCTAGCTATGGAGTAGTACAGAATTCATAATTGTCTTTTTTCAATGTCTGTTTCACATTTATCTGAATTTTGAATATTGTATATAAGCTCCTTGTATGAAATGCAGTTGATAGATCTGCTTAAAAATTTCTTTCTTGTTCTGTCTGTCAGCAACATCAAAAATTACAACAGTTAGCATTTATTGAGTGGTTACTGAATGCTTAATATATTGCTAAGCACATTTTTATACATTATGTCAGTATTAACTCAGTTGTATAGACTGAAAAATGTGTTTCCTGCCTTGAATGAGATCCTATATAATTTTGAAATTAATTCATTATTGAATTTTCTTTTTAAAACTAATCAGTTTATTTTAATCAATTACATGTACATATATAGTTTACCATCTTTGCCATTTTTAAAGTGTACAGTTTAGTGGTAAGAAAAACATTTATATTCTTTTTTTTCCTTCATTATCCCCTCCCCTCTTCACTTCTTGGCCTGTAGTAACCAACATTCTACTCTCTATCTTCATGAGATCCTCTTTTGTAGCTCCCACATATGAATGAGAACATGCAATATGTGTCTTTCTGCGTCTGGCGTATTTCATTTAACATAACTGCTTCCATTTTCATCTGTGTTGCAGCAAATGAGACAATTTCATTCTTTTTTATGGACAAATAGTATACTATTGTGTAATATACTACATTTTATTTATTCATTGGTTAATGGACACTTAAGTCGATTCCATATCTTGGCTATTGTGAATAGTGCTGCAGTAAACATGGGATTGGAGATATCTCTTTGATATATTGATCTCCTTTCTTTTGAATATATATCCAGTAGACGAGTTACTAGAGAATGTGGTAGGCTTATTTCTAGTTTTTTTTTGGAAATGTCATACTGTTCTCCATGGTGGCTGTACTACTTTATATTCTCCCTAATAGTGAATGAGGGTACCCATTTTTCTGCATTCATGCCAGCATCTGTTATTGTCTTTTTGATACAGCCATTTATCTGGCGTGAGATGATATCTCAGTGTGGTTTTGATTTGCACTTCTCTGATGATTAGTGATGTTCAACATGTTCTTTATATTCAAATTGGTCATATGTATATCTTCTTTTGAGAAATGTCTGTCTGTTTCAATTTTTTGCTCATTTCTAAATTGAATTTTTTTTTCTTTTTTTTTTGCTGTTGAGTTGTATGAGCTCCTTACATATTTTGGGTTTTAGCCCCTTGTCAAATGTATAGTTTGCAAGTATTTCTCCCATTCTGTAGGTTGTCTCTTCAGTTTGTTGATGGCTTCCTTTGCTGTGCAGAAGGTTTCTATCTTGATGTAATCCCATTTATCTTTTTTGTTTGTTTGTTTGTTTTCTTTGGTTGCCTGTGCTTTTGAGGCTTTATGTAAAAACCTTTGCCCAGGCCAATGTTCCGGAGCATTTCCCCAATGTTTTCTTCTAGTAATTTCATGATTTCAGGTCTTAGATTTAAATCTTCAGTTCATGTAGATTTGATTTCTTTGTATGAGGTGAGCTAGGGGTCAAGTTTCATTCTTCTGTTTATAGTTATCCATTTTTCCAGCATCATTTATTGAGTTGAGTGTCCTTTCCTTATTGTATGTTCTTGTCACCTTTGTTGAAGACGAGTTGCTTATAAATGCATGGATTTATATATCTGGGTTCTATATTCTGTTCTATTGGTCCATGTGTCTGTTTTTATGCAATCATTATACTGTTTGGTTACTATAGATTTGTAGTACATTTTAAAGTCTTATATTGCCATGCCTCCATCTTTATTATTTTTACTCAGCATTGCTTTGGCTATCCAGGATCTTTTGTGGTTCTATATAAATTTAAGGATATTTTATATCTGTGAAGAATAGGAATATTTTGATAAGCATTGCTTTGAATTTGTAAATTGCTCTGGGTAGTATTGTGACTTTAAAAATATTAATCCTTCCAATCCATGAATGTGGGATATATTTCCAATTTTTTTGTTTCCTCCTCAATTTTTTTATTAGAGTTTTTTTTTGGTATAGATCATTCATATCTTCAGTTAGGTTGAGTCCTAGGTATTTTGCATTTTTGTAGTTATTGTAAATAGGATTGTATTCTTGATTTCATTTTCAGGTTGTTTGCTGTTGGCATATATAAATACCACTGATTTTTGTATGTTGACTTTGCATCCTGGAACTTTACTGAATTTATTTATCTGTTCTAACAGTTTTTTTTAATGTCAGTGTCTTTAAGTTTATCTAGGTTAAGGTCATGTTGTCTGTGAAGAAGGCTTATTTAACTTATTTCTATCAAATTTGGATGCCCTTTTTCACTTTTTCTTGCTTATTTAGTCTGGCCAGGACTTCTAGTATTATGTTATATAAAAGTAGTGAAACTGGGTATCCTGGTATTGTTTCAGATATTGCAAGAAAGGCCGTCAATATTCCCTGTTGAGTGTAACCTAACAATGTGAGATTGTCATATATGCCCTTTATTATTTTGAGGTATGGTACTTCCATATCCAGTTTGATGAGTGTTTTTGTCATAAAGAAATGTTGCATTTTATTAAATGCTTTTTTGACATACATTAAAATAATCATATGGTTCTTTTTTTTTTGAGAGAGAGAGAGAGAGAGGGTCTCACTCTGTTAAAAATTCGCTGTATCTTTTGGCCAAGTTATAGAGCAGTTTCCAGTGCTGGGGATGTAGGGAGGTAGTCCCACCTACACCCTTTGTCTCCGCCTGCCCTCAAGAATATTTCTCTCTTCGGGAAGTCAGGATACTTTCCATTGGTTAGGGCAAAGTCAGGTCTTCTATCAGGAAACCCAAGATGTAGGGAAAGCTGCTTGACCACCTTAATCTCACTTTTTGCAGTATGAAACTGTAAGTTGGCAGATTTTTCTGCATGCTTGTTTCCAGGCAGAAAGGGAGGAGGAGTGTCATAGATGTGGAAGTTCAATTCTTTTACAGTTTGCTCAGTTTTTTCACTTCTCTGTGGCCTTGGTATCTAGCTCATCTTCGTATTTGAGTTCTCAGTTGTTGCTGATGAAAATCTCTGTACTGTATATTTATTTTCATTTTTTGGGGGATGTAGGGGGTGAAAGCATTTTGCTTTTATACTGCTATTTTAAAACTGGAAGTCCCATTATTGAATTTCTAAAACAAAATTGAAAACAAAAGTTTTCAAGTACTAACCCTGTGCTAGGCATTGTGCTGAATTCAGAGGTGATGTTTGCCAGCAAAAAGCTCATTGTATAATGCAAGAAAAACATATACACATACATGTTTCAAGGTAAGTATATTATAGAAGAGAGAACACCCAAAGGATCTTGGGGAAACAGTATTAAGGTGGTATCTAGGGTTGTAGGGTAGATGCTTTGGAACTGATAGTTAAGTGTATACATTTTCTAAGAAAATATTAGGAATTTTTGTACACATACACACAGGATTTTTGAGTAATCTAAATTTTATTCCTATTACATCATAATGTGAGTTGTATGCCATATTTACTCTTGAGTTCTGCACTAGGTGCTTGCTGTTTCAATTGACTACTTTGGACAGGAGAGTTGGAGCAGTAAACTGAAAGAACATCATTATAGCACAGTTGAGTGTCTGCAGCTGGGTACCATACATCTATGCTATAGTCTTGAGTATTCTCCTGTCATGAATATGTGACCCTTGATAACATTTTCTTGCATACATCTTCCTATTCCTCCTCGCTTGTATGTTTTCACATAAATACTTTTTGGTAATTTTGTCATAAGTGGCTAGACATAGTAATTAAAAGAAATTAAAAGACTTTTCTGCCAATATTGTTTTGTCATTTAAAACAATATAAAATTACTGGAAAGATTATAATAAGCTATTTTTTACAGGTATTCAAGTAAATAGTACCTGAATATTTAATAATGATGCATAATATTTTTATTATTTCTAGGTTATATTTTTAATTTCTATTTTTGCTTCTTTGACCATGAGTTGTTCAGAATTATGTTTACAATTTCCAAAAGTGTGTAGTTATCTTGTTATATTTTGATTACTGATTTTAAAATTGTCATTTATATGATAATCAATTCATGAAAGATAACCTGTTTTCATATGATAGTCTTTGAAAAATGTTGTTACCAGATTTATGGGCTAGCACTTGTAATTTCTGATATAATTGTTTCAGATGTGCTTTAAAAAATATACTTTCCAAACGTATCCCCTACTGCTGTATGCAATATTCTATGCATGTCCATTAAATCAAATTTCTTGTGTTATTTTAAATTTTCTACATCTTAACTGATTTTTGTCTGCTCGTTCTATTACTTACCGAAAAATTCTCAGTCGTCTTATTGTATTTCTATTAATTTTTTTCTTCATATATTTTGAAGCTGAGTTTTAAGTATATGTAAGTTTAAAATTCCTATGTTTTCTTTGTGAATCAAACTCTTTAATAAGGTATGAAACTTTTTATTTTTAGAAATGTTTTTGTTTAAAAATCTATTATATTAGATAATACAAATTTTATCTATTGTATTAGACAATACAAAATAATACACATTTTATTTTGGTTAAAATTTAACTAGTATATATTTTCCATCATTTCACTTTAACATTTTCCCACTTTCTTAAGTTTTCTATGTCTCTTGAAATAAAATATAGCTAAAGTTTCTTTAAATGAAGTAATCTTTGTCTTTTAATTGAAATGAGTTAAAAGTATTGATATTGCTGATGCCTTCAGAATTTTTTTTTAAAATCTTGTTTTGTGCTATTTCTCTCTCATTCATTTTTTTCTTTTTGTTTTATTTTTCCTTTGTTCTTTTGAATGACCAATTATTTTTCTATCTTTTTCCTCATTACAACTCCCTGTTCTGCCTGTTTAGAAGTTATTATTTCTATATTTATTTATCATCCCCTTGGCAAAATGTGAAGTAAATTAGTACCTTTCAACCGTTTCCAAGCATAGCTTGAGTACATTTAGAACACTAACTCAGATAACTACCCTCCCAATATATATATATGCCATAAATATGTCCAATACGTATGTCAAATCCTTTAGGTTGATTCTGTTTTCCCTCTTCTCCTTACGAATTAAACATTGTTACTCTTTTTATATGATCATGTCAGTTTGTATTTACTTATATATTTATCAATTATTTACACTTCATTTCTTGTTATATTCCAGGTTTCAATGTAGGATTATTTTCTTTCTGCCTGAGTAACATCCTAGCAAATATCTTTTAGTGAGGGTCTCTTGATACATTTCTTTAGTTTTTATTTATGTTAATAAGTTTTTATTTTTCTTAATTCTTCAAAAGTAGTTTTGCTTTGTCATAGAATTCTAGATGGAGAGTTATTTTCTCTTAGCTTACTGGAGAATTTTTTTTCCCCCTCACTACCAGCTTCCACTGCTGATTTTATTTTTCTTCATTCTTGAAAATAGTTTTACTTTGTCATAGAATTCTAGATGGAGAGTTATTTTCTTTTAGCTCATTGAAGAATTTTTTTTCCCCTAACTAGCAGATTCCATTGCTGGTGTTAAAATGTCATACTATCTTAAGTAGAGGTGCTGCTGTGGATGTTACAATGTGGTGGTCTCTTCTCACTTGGACTGTGGGATGACAGCAAGCGTATTGCTTTCTAAAAAACAGTAAGACACTAAGCAACATTTTTGCAATCCAGTTTCCTTAAACTTTCATAGCATTAGGGATTCAGAGCACTCCATTCTTCTATCTATTCAGCTTCTTCTTCACTCCATCAAGGACACATTCACTGTTTCAGTATCCTTGCTCTGAATATTGGTTTCCAGGCTCTCTTCCAGCCCGGGGAAGAGAAAATATCATACCAAGCCTTTCTTCAGGAACACTTAGAAAGCCTTAAGCCTCAAGCCTCATGACATTTTCTCTTCCTAACCCACCCACTGGTCCTGGAAAAGCTTTGATTCAGGACAGTTTGAAGAGTCAAAGAGACTGTTTCCAATTCGAGCTGCTAATATTCTAGAAACCTCAACTCTGGTGCTGGTTAGTCAGACTGGAGGGAGATTCTAGGGAGGGCTTATGATTTGTGGAACACCAAGTCAGCCAACAGACTTAAAATAACAAATTCCTTCAGAGTGCTAGTGAACTCTTGCCAGGTAACACTAGCATATCTTTTCTGATATCTAACTGGAATGCATGGTTCTTGTTACTGTTATGTGTGTGTGTGTGTGTGTGTGTGTGTGTGTGTGTGACTTTATTCTAGAGCAAGAGAGTTTACTTCTGAAGTATTGTTATACTGACATATAAAACATTTAAATATATCTCTTTAAGATAATGTAAAAGTTAGGTTGGAAAATAGTTGCTGAGTGTCAGTGTGAAAAATGGACTTTGTGATCTCTCAGAACATGCTCTTTATATCTGAATCTTTTATTAGTTGAATGACATTAGGCAAGTTTTGTTTAATACATGCTCTCATTGTAAAATGGAAATAGCAACAAACTACTTCCAAGAGTCTTTGTGAAGATTAAATGAACATGGCACAATGCATTATTCACTTCCAGTAGGTTATTGATGACTTGTTTAAGAGTATTGATATTTATATAGCTCTAGCATCCAGCATAAGACCAACACTAGTTCATGCCAAATGAATGAATGAATGAGTGAATGAGAAAATGTTGCACAAAACAGTTGAGTAATAAAACACAGGAGTAAATAAGTTAGCATCAAAAGAATGATAAGGATATTATCCTTCATTACCACTGCAAGTGTTGTTCAAAGAAATAGGAGATCAGTGGTTCCTGGAACAGGTTGAAAATCTTGTGAGTTGGTGAAATATCTTAGCCTTCAAAAGTTACTAAGGTTTGGACAGGAGCAGGTCATGAACCAATGAACAGCATGAACGCAATGTAAATTTTGGAAACCAACAAGGTATGAGCATGGTGAGGTGTGATTTTGGAAGCTTGGGAAGCAGATTATGAAGAAACTGGACCTCATTTTATATGTAGAAAATACATTGAAGGTTTTGAATAACATATGACATATGTTTCAAAGATGAATGTGAAGATACTTGCGAAAGTTATTGTAAAGAGTGTGGAAGTAGGAAGAACGTGAAGCTTTGGTGTAGTCTAGAAATCATGCAATAGAAGCTCAGGCTAAGGTACTAGTAGAGTAAGATAAATGAGCCCTCTGTTTCTTAAATACTTGTACCCCAAAGTGAAAGTTTTAAAGGAAGATTGGAAATTGTTGCACATGTGCTTTAGACTGGATTGTTTCCAGCAGTCTCTTTTGTAGATGTGATGAAACGCTAGTAAACTTGAAGTTAATTCATCGCCAAATATTTATTGCACAACTAGTATCTTCTAGAATGTTCTAGGCACTTAGGATAAAGATATGGTTTAGATAGGCAAGATTCCTGTTGTCATGGATATAATGTTATTCTGGAGAAATCCAGTAGTAAGCAGGAAAGCAAAAAAAAAAAAAAAAAAAAAATTCCCTAAAACAATTCCAGTGCTGTGAAGATAAAATGGGGTAATGTAATACAGTGAGCCAGGAAGTGGCAATATTTGATAAAGTGGCCTTGGAAGGTGTCCTTGAGAAGGTGCTTTGTTAACTGAGATGTGACATGACTAAAGGAGTTACCATTTAGAGACAGAACTCCAGAGAGAGAGAGAAGCAAGTGTTAAGATTCAAGGGTGAGAAATAACTTCATATGTTTCAGGAGCTGAAAGAAGATTGGTGTGGCTGAAGAAAAGTGAGCACGGGAGAGAGTGGTAGAAAATAAAGCTGTAGAATTGGACAGTGATTATATAGAGTTTTAAAGCTCCTGGTAAGAAATGGAAATTTTATTTTTAGTGCAATGAAAAAAAGTCAAAGTTTTAAGCTTGTGATGGTATGGTCAGATTTATCTTGTTAAAATATCATTTTGGCTGGTATTGGGAAAATGTACTATAAGAGAGCAAGAGAAAAGACAGGAAGACCAATTGCCTTGTGGTTGTTCAGGTGAGCTGAGTGGGAATTTGTACTAGGATGAGATTGTTGGAGATGGAAAGAAAGCAAATAATTCAGGATACATTTTGGAGGCAGAGCTTACAACAGTTATTCTCTGTTACCCAGTGGAATAAGTAACATTTTGAAAATCTTGAATGGATTTAAAAAATGATTTCTTTCATCAACTCCAAAAATATACATTGAAGAAAAAATAATTAAATACTAAAATGCCAAACAACTAAACAAACATTTGTTCAATGTTTATATATTTTACAAAATTTGAAAATAAAACATAGACATCTATATTATTGTTATAATTATTTTTACTATGCTTAATAATGTAATCCATTAATTATATATGATAATTATTATAATAATTAAATGTGACAAAACTGAAGTGACTCAAATTATTCTCCTACTAGTCATATATATTTTAAGAAATCAGTCTTTATATTTGAATTCCGCCAGCTTATCAGAAATAGCCCCTTTTATGCCTTGATAAAGCAACAATAATGGTTTTCATACTTTATTTAAATTATTCCAAATCCAACTGTTAATTTTACCTAAAATTTGACAGATTTTGTCATATGTTCAAAAGCAGTTATTTTAAGAAGTGCTACAAAAAGGAAGATTTGATTTATTTTTTCATCTCCCTTTGTGTGATACAGCTCAGGCTTTTGAAGAGTAAAGTCTGGCAGCTCAGCAAAGTGAAAGTATCCTATTTATCTGCTGACTAGCCCCAGTGTAAGATTCTTTATGCTGCTTGCATTTACCCAACCAGGACCTCTGGAGACTTACCTTTTGAATGACAAGAAGAGAAGAGGAGTCTAGTGGCTAAATTATTACCCTGACATCAGCACTTCAGGAATTCTATCTTTAGCTCTTTCACTTAATCATTTAACTGTTCTCATCCTGCTCTTTGTGTATAAAAATAAAATAATATTTTACCCATGCCTTATAAATGTTCTAGGGCTTAATTGTTTGCAAACTTCTCTGAGCTTTCTGAAGAACAGTAGACATAATTATTCATCTTACAGATATACTCTGCTTAGGGATTTTTCTGATTGCTGATTTGAAGATTATCCAAATTCATCCCAGTGATGCATGAGAGGTTTTGTAATGCTGATTATATATCACTGGGGAACAAATTAAGCCCATCAAATGCCTAGCATATCAATCTCAAATCACACTCTACTTGAACTAGGGGCCCCGCGTTTTATTTACTAGATGAGCACTTTCCTCTGCAAATGAATTAGCTCTTCTACAGTGTGTTGCTTGGCATGGTGGGGCCTTAGCAGGCAGGAGATTTTGCACTTTTTGACGAGAGGATACTTGTTGATGCCTAGCTTGTGGGCCTATTTTAGAACTGTTATATGAAATATCAGCATGCAATATTTATTGTATTATTATTAAAGAACAGGTTAACCCCAAGATTAAATGTTAAAATTTATAAGGAAACTTTATTGTATCCTGTCACATTTGAAATATTGTTATTTGGAATATATCAAAGTTGATGATTTTTATCAAATAGGGAGAAGGTGAGAGAAGAAATAAACTAAAATATGTGTATTTTTAGGGCTATCAAATCTCTTTTCATTTTTAAAAATATACATTCCATGAGATAAAACTGATAACAGAAAGATAAATAACCTAATGGAAAAATAGGTAAAGGGTATAAAAAGTGAATTCAGAGAGGAGTAATGCAAATGACTGGTAAAAATATTGTAGAGTCTAAAGGTTTCTAGTGGTCAGCTAATGGGAACTCAAGTTGACAATGATTATTAACTTATGCTTAATAAATGGCAAAAGAAAAATCGTGATTACATCTACTCCTGGTAGAGGTATGATGGGGAAAGGGAGCTCTCTCAACTATATCAGTAATGGAAGTGCAAAGAATACAGCACACTTGGGAAAGCAATATGTTACCATATTTATTGAATCTTACTTTCATTTCCTGAAATCCATATAAATAAAAACACTGGTAAGTAAGAATAAATAAGAAATAAAGACCCAATATTAGGAAGAAATTTGAGCAAATTTTGGTAAATCCACACTAGCACGAAAATTGCTAGCTGTCTACCAAGATTGATCCTCTTCTTCTTCCATAGTAGCAATCAATTAATAGCTGGAATATGACTGCCTGGCCGATCTTCCAAAGTCCCCTTGTGTCTATATGTGGCCTTATAAATCTATTCTTCTCAATGGAATATGAATGAAATTGATGTGTGCCAATCCCAGGACTGACCATACACCTCCTGCATGTGTCCCTTTATGCTATTTCTTCAGTCCAGGGTGGGAATGGGAATGCCCAGAGCAACTTTAGAAGCTATATGCTGAGGATGCTAGAACTGCCATCAGCCTAGGACCCTGAAAGACTGTATGAAACAAGCTATCTGTAGATGGGAAAAAAAACTGGCCCCAACTATTAGATGAAAGAGAAATAAACATTTTTTTGTCATTGTAGTTTTGAGATCTCTCTTTAATAGCAGGTTACTTATTTACCCTAATTAAATAGTGGTACCATGGAATATTATGTAATCACTAATAGGTTACATAGGGAAATAACTGAATAGGAGGGATTTTGTTACATAGGGAAAGTAAAAAGCAGAGAAATTTATATAATATGATCTAACTATTGTAAAATAAATATAGAAGCATATAACTCAGTAGTATATACAGAAGAGTTGGAAATTGAAAAACCAACCAACAAATCAAAGGGAAGTCAGTAAGGAAGGAACTTCATAGGTGCTATGTAATGTAGAATCTGAAAGAAACAGTAGAGAGCATACTTGGGCCATCTTTTTCAAATTCTAAGACTTAAATTTTTACTTGACTTCTGGGTTCATTTTGATCTTTTATTGTATGTTTCAAATGTCTACATAGCATCATCATCTGGATATTCTACAGGTATTTTTTATATAAAAGTTTATTCTCTTTCTCCTTTTGAGAAACAATAAACGTGTTAAGCAAGTAGTTTTGAGCACCTAAAAAGTTTCAGGACTTGTGATACATGCTGGGTGATATAAAAATTTTTTAAAAAAATGATCCTTGCCTTTCAGAAGTACATAATGAGATGAAAAAGGAGCCATAAAGAGATAATTTCAAGAAAATGTAGTAAATATGCATTGATATTACATAGGGAAATATGTAATAAAAAACAAATTGATAATTGTGAAACGTGTCAATTTGTTTGTACAAACACTGAATATTAAGGATATGAAAATACTATAAAAATTAGGGATATGGTTTTATTATTATGGAAATGCTAAGAGTATATATTTGCACAAAGAAATGTGGCAGATTTGAAGAAGGGTCCCTTAAACCAATTTCAGATGTTAGGCTGATTTTCAGGGAGAAGTGTGGAAGTTGTATCCCTGAGCTTCGTGAATCTTTGTGTTTTAGTGACACATTGTCTTAATACTTTATGCAAATTTATCACGTGCTATTAATATTAATGTACTTGTTAGGAGATAAAGATGTGTTATGTTTATGCCTCCATTCCCAGGCAAAGCACCAGGTACACACTGTGCTAGGAAATAAGGTAAAGTGATGGCTCTTGTCTTCAAGTAACTCAAAGACTTGCGGTAGGTAAGGATGTGTAAGAAAAGGTGTCATAAAATGTTAAACATGTTCAGTGATATTCTTTTTATTGTAACAAATATTTACAAGGATTAATATACAGTTATGCTGGCTCCCAGTGAGGGCTGCTCTATAACATTCCATGTAGTACAACTGAGTTCTACGGTTTCTCTTATCAACACTCTTATCCTCTGGATTCAGGGGTGTATTGAGAACTGAGGATGCTGAGAGCAGGAATCAGACCCCTGATGGCTGACAACTGAGAAGTGTGGGAAGAAAGCGTGCTACAGGATGCTAACAGATTCCTTGAAAATGCACGCAGCCTAAACACATAGGACAAAACCAGACATAAACATTATAAGGTTATCTACTTTGTTATTTATCCTGTATTCCTATTTCTTGAGTACTGAAGGCAAGAATTGCAACTTCCCACTTTCAAATGCTTTGAAAACCATTCAAAAGAGGGCAACACTTGATGGGTGGTATTAAGTGCTTAGTGAAATTTTGCTGGAACTGATACTCCATTTTTCTCTTTTGAATAATGACCCCAGAGAGAGAAATAATCTTAGATCCGTAGAGCTATAAACATTCAAAGTTGGAGGTATTTAAAGGTCATCCAGTTTAACCATTCATTGAAACTTTAGCTCAAGTTTTTTATTATGACATTTCACATCTTCCGTAAATGTGAAAACCACCTGCTACAGAAAGATGATCAAGTAGCAATGGTTTAAGAGCCCAATGGGTGTAATTAATTATATGTATGGTGCCAATATTAGTTTGCCAAAACTGCTGGATTGGGTGGATTAAACAACAGAAATTTATGCTTTTGCAGTTCTGGAGGCTAGAAGTCTGAGATCAAGGTATGGGTAGGTTTGGTTTCTTCTGAGGGCTTTCAGGCAAGGATCTGTTCCATGTCTTACCCAGCTCCTGGTGGTTTACTGACAATCTTTGGGATTCTTTGACTTGTAGAAGTATCACCCTAATCTCTTCATTTTCACAACACTCCTGCTATTTGTGTGTCTATGCCTAAATTTCCCTTTCTTGTAAGACTGCTGGTCATATTAGATTAGGGTCCATTCTACTTTAGTATGAGCGCTGCTAACTAAGGATGTTTGTTGCAACCCTATTTCCAAATAAGGTCACATTCTGAGGTGTTGGGGTTAGGACTTCAACGTATACATTTTGAGGAGAACACAATTCAACCCATAAGAGTGCCTTTAAAACATAAGCATATGTTCAATAACTGAGTCTCCCCAGAATACTCCATTTAGGTTTTAATTTTTTACACCTCTTATGTTATTGCTCTTATTGATAGATTTCCCTTCTCTTGTAATACCACTTCCTGCTGCTCTTATCTCTTTTATTAAACACATAGATCATTGTGATTTGAGATATAATTGTTTATGTGACTGGAGTTTGGGATACAAAAATCAAACAACAGATAAAATATCTCCAAATTTTAATTATTCTTTTATCCTCTCATTCAATACATATTTATCAAGAAAACAATATATGTACCTAGTGTTCTAGACACTGAGAATGTGGAGGTGAATAAACATGACTAGCAGGTCCCAACCCTAACGGAGCTTATATTCTAGTGGGAGAGGTGAATGATTCCTGAGCTTCCATTCAAATTGTGTTGGAAAATTTATTAATTGATTAAGAGAAATTCTGACTGGTTTCAGATGTCTTTGAGTGGCCTAAAGACGTAGGCCAAGGCATCTTTCAGGGTCACAGAGGGAATGTCTTATAATGGTTAAAAACTCAAAATTATATATTGTGTATGAACTGGACATTGATTAGCTGTGTGACTTTGTGTAAACGACTTATCCTCTTTGCAATTCGAATTCTTTAACATATTTTTTGTTTTCAGTGTGATTTCTTCTTTAACCTATGAAGTTATTTGCAATTTCTTTTTTGTTAGGTTTTGAACTAGTGAAAGATACTAAATTTAATATTTACATCGGTATTCAGCCTGAATCTGCTCTACTTGTTCTTACAAAGTCCAGATAGCTGAATGTCCATTTTATAGTAGTTTCTGGCATGTTCTGTGTTCATGAAAGTTACCATCTATCATAACCATATGGATAAATAAACAACAATTTTATTTGAATTTATATTACCTAAAAATTTCACTTTCAAATAAAAGTAAGCATACATCTATAATCAAATGAAAACATCTCCTCATATGCTTTATATGTTGACATCCCCATGAGTCACGGGAGTATAGTATAAATTTATTACTGTTAGAAGGATATATGGAAAAATTGATAATTGTGAAATGTGTCAATTTGTTTGTACAAACACTGAATATTAAGGATATGAAAATACTGTAAAAATTAGGGATATGGATTTATTATTATGGAAATGCTAAGAGTATATTAGCTAATTTTAGGAAGAACATTGTAGTCTTTATTTACTACAAATGTGTATTGCAGTGAAGTTATAACACAAAGCACAAAAGTAAAAAATGGATTGTGATGTAATTCTACCCAATTGAGGTAGTTGACATTAAATAAAACCTTTAAAGATTGTATTTTAAGTTACTTAATATTATTTAGGTTTCTATGACTTACCTAAATCCAGTGGTCAATTCAGTTCTTATATAACTTGAAATAATAAGCAGTTGATACTGATTATTACTTCTTCCTTGAAATATTTTCTTCACTTGGATTTCGGGTCACTACACATTCTCCTATTGACAGACATCTCTTTTCTCTACGTTTTTTTCCCTCTATTATAAATAAAGCTGCAGTCAACACTTTTGTGCTTATCTTTTATGAGCCTAAGTTTTCAATATTTTGGTAAATACTCAGGACTGGAATTGCTAGACATAGGTGTATGTATAATTTTATTTTAAAAACCTGCTAAACAGTTTTCTAAATTGGTTCTACCATTTTATACTCTCACCGACCACAATATATGAGAGCTTCAGTTGCCCCTCATTGTCTTGGTAGAGTCAGTCTTTTTAGTGGTGATTATTCTAGTGGGTGTGTAGTGGTATCCCATGGCTTTAATTTGTATTTAATCCATGCCAATAATTAAATATATTTCCCTTTGTATATCCTCTTTTCTTTGTATACTCAATTTTTGAAGTATCTGTCTAAATTCTTTTGCCCATTTTTAATTGGGTTGCCAGTCTTTTTAATTACTGATTTGTGTAATCTTGTTGGATACATGCATTGGTAAAATTTTTTTTTTCAATTTGGCTTGTCTTTTTTTCTTAAATATCTTTTGATAAGAAGATTTTAATATTTATAATGCACAATTTATAATTTTTCTTTGTGTTTACTGTTCCGATGAATTCTACTTGAAAAATTACTGTCTAGCCCACCTATTTATGGATTCTACTTTGTTCTATTGTTCTATTTTTCTTTTATACTTGTGTCAATATGACAGCATCTTCATTTCCATGATTTTATAGTTTTAGAGTAACCAGTAGAATCAGGCAGTGTTTTTCCCTCAACTTTGTTCTTCTTTCTTTTATTTTTATTTTTATTTATGAAAGAAAGAAAAAGAGAGGAAAGAAAGCGAGAGTGAAAGAAAGAAAAAAAAGAATGTAAGAGAGAAAGAAAGAGGAAGAGAAAGAGGGAGAGAGAACGAGACTCTTGTTCTATTGCCCAGGCTAGAATGCAGTCTAAAAATGGGTATTAAAAACCTCTTTTATGCCAATAATTGTGCTAAACAGTGGAGACAGGAAGGAATAAGAGATGAAAATAACAAACAAGCAGCCAACCAATATTTTATTTAAATCTGTGAAATGCTATGCAATTGCTGAGGAGTAGTTTACTTCCAATTATGTAGTCACTTTTAAAATAGGTGCAATATGATACTGAGAAAAATGTATGTTTTGTGGATTTGGGGTGGAGAGTTCTGTAAATATTTGTTAAGTTTACTTGTTCCAGGTCTGAGTTCAAGTCCTGGATATCCTTGTTAATTTTCTA
>CAUYLG010037423.1:0-14552 GCA_963573385.1 Cacajao melanocephalus
GAGCTGCGATCCCCTGTAGGAGGAGAGGCATTCTGATTTTGGGTGTTCTCAGCCTTTTTGCACTGGTTTCTTCCCATTTTTGTGGATTTATCCACCTGTCATCTTTGTAATTGCCGACTTTCAGATTGGGTCTGAGTGGACATCTGGCTTGTTGGTGATGAAGTTTTTCCTGTTTCTCAGTTTTCCTTTGGGACACCCCTTCCCCACAGAGCTAGGCCTTCCCGGGTTCAGCTGTGCTTACTGTGAAACTCTCAGTCCTCAGCACTTCCAATTGCTGTTCTCCTTGTGGGGATGGGACCAGCCGGGCCCGACTCAAAGGGCACCCAGTCCCGTATACTCTGCACTGAGAAGCACCGCGCCACACGTGGGTGCTGTCAAAACAGCTGCACCAGCCAAAAGAGTCAGGCTGGCGACCCGTGTGTCTCCTCTGCTGGGTATCTCCCAGTTTGTGGGCAACAGAAATTCATCTGAAATTGCAGCGTCCACTGGCTCTCTGTGCTTTCACTGGGAGCTACAATCCTGAGCTATTGTTAATCAGCCATGTTGGATCTCTCCGCCTGGTGATGAAGTTTTTTCTGTTTCTTAGTTTTCCTTTGGGGGATGCCCCTTCCCCACAGAGCTGGACCTTCCCGGTTTGGCTGTGCTTGCTGTGAAACTGTCAGTCCTCAGTGCTTCCAATTGCTGTTCTCCTTGTGGGGATGGGACCAGCCAAGCCCGAATCAACGGGCACCCCGTCCCGTATACTCTGCACCGAGAAGCGCCACGCTGGGGCACCGGCAAAATAGCCGCGCCATCCAAAAAAGTCACGCCGGCGACCCGTGTGGCTCCTCCACCGGGAATCTCCCAGTCTGTGGGCGAAAAATTCGTCTGAAAGTGCGGCGTCCATTCGCTGTCTGTGCTTTCACTGGGAGCCACAATCCTGAGCTGCTGATAGTCAGCCATCTTGGATCTCTCTCCTATTTTCTATTTTTCTTTTTCTTTACTTTTTTTTTTTTTTTTTTTTGAAACGGAGTCTCACTCCATTGCCCAGGCTGGAGTGCGTGGTGTGATCTCAGCTCACTACAACCTCTACCTTTCAGGTTCCAGCAATTCTCCTGCCTCAGCCTCCTGAGTAGCTGGGGTTACAGGTGTGTACCACCACACCTGGCTAATTTTTCTATTTTTAGCAGAGATGGGGTTTCACCATGTTGGCCAGCCTGGTCTCAGACTCCTGATCTCAAATGATCCACCCACCTTGGCCTCCCAAAATGCTGAGATTACAGGCATGAGCCACCACACCCAGCCCTGAGATTTTATTTCCCATCCATGTTTGGACTCATCTCAGTATTGACTAGATTCAAACAGTTTTATAAAAAAGTTCAGGATCCAATAGACAGTGGATTCTTATTCGATTGTTTGTGTTGTTGTTAATTCTGCTTTGTTTTGTTTTAATTGAAAGGTAATTGGGCTTGTTAAAAATTCTTCCACTATTAGCAGACATTAGCTGTTTTAGTGAAGAATGAGGTCAACCTGAACTTTTTTCTCCTTGATGTGACAGAATTTTTCTACCTGGTTGGCTGTAAGATTTATTGTTTTATCCTTGAAGTTCAGCAATTTCCAGAAGCTGTGTCTTGGTATTTATCTTTCTGTGTCAATTATTCTTGGATAAGTGCAAGCCCTTTTGGTGGACAGATTCAATCATGATTCATACTTTGTGGTTTGTGGCTGTAAATATTTTCTTATTTTATTGGTGCCAAAAATACTTATTTTATATTTTTTGTTCCCTATTGTCTTCAGTGGATTTTTTTCCTCAACATTTTATTATGGAACTTTTCATGCATGTAGAAAAGTTGAAAGAATTTTAAGTACAGAATCATTTATCTACTGCCTGGACTCCATAATTAACATTTTACAATATTTGCTTTATTATATGTCTGTCTATCCATCCTTCTAGCCATCTTTAATAGATCTTATTTTATTGATTCATTTCAAAGAAATAATACCATTGTATTTCTCAATAAGTATTTCAGCATGCATTTCACAAATGAAATTTCACTATTTATTTTTTTACATTTGCAATAAAATTGACAAGCAACAAATATAAGTCTTCATTCCATGATTTGCACAAATGCATTTGTGTTCTAAGATAAAAAATGCTACAGTTGCCTGAGAATTTCCCTCATGTACATTTTCAGTTAATGCTGAGCTCCACCTCTTCCCCTGATAGGCAATCACTGGTCTGCTTTTTTCTTTTTTTTAATCGCCATGGATTGATTTTGCCTGTTTTAGAACTTCATGTAAAGGGAACCACAAAGTGTGTGCCTTTATTTTGTAAACTTTCTTTCAGTCAGCATGTTTTGAGATTCATCCATGACACTGTGTCAATAGTTTGTTCCTTTTTATTGCTGCATGATAGTCCATTGCATGAATATCTGATGCATTTTTTGTTTGTTGGTTTTGAGACTGAGTCACACTCTGTTGCCCAGACTGGAGTGCAATGGCATGATCTCGGCTCACTGCAACCTCTATCTCATTAGTTCAAGCAATTCTCCTGCCTCAGCTTCCTGAGTAGCTGGGACTACAAGCATGTGCCACCATGCCCGGCTAATTTTGTGTATTTTTAGTAGAGATGGGATTTCACCGTGTTAGCCATGATGGTCTCCATCTCCTGACCTCATGATCCACCTGTCTCGGCCTCCCAAAGTGCTGAGATTACAGGCGTAAGCCACCTCACCCAACTGCATTTGTTTATTCATTCCCCTGTGGATGGACGAGTTGGGCTAATTCCAGTTTGGGGCTATTATGAATAAAATTTCTATGAATAGTTTTGATATGTCTTTTTGTAGAATGACTGGGTTGAATGGATATGTATGTTTAGCTTAGTAAGAAACTGCCTCCATTTTCTTAAAGTGTATTATTTCACACTGCTATCAACAGCAAATGAGAGTTCCAGCTAGTCCACATCTTTGCTTATATCTGATGTTGTTATTTTAATTTCCGCTGCTCTGATGGATGTGGAGTGTTATTTTGTCATGGTTTTAATTTGCATTTTTCTGATGAGCAATGATGACTAAGTTGTTTCAGATGGTTGTTGGCCATTTGTATATCTTCCCTTGTGAAGTGCTTGCTAAGATCTTAGGGCCATTATTGGTCAACTGTTTGACATTTTATTATCTTGGCTTACCGCCTTTTTTAAGATACATGTATTGTGAATACTTTCATTATTTTTTAAATCAAATCCTTTGATAAGCAAGTTTAATTTTGATAAGTCTGATTTATTAATATTTTTTCTTTCAAAATTGTTGCTTTCTTTGTCTTAAGAAAGCTTTGCCTACCCTTGAGTCATAAAGGTATTTTTCTGTATTTTCTATAAGCATTATAGTTTAGATTTAGATTTAGGTTTCTAATGCATCCCAAGTTAATTTTGGTATATGGCATGAGATAGGAGTTGAGATTACTTTGTTTTCTATAGGGATATCAGTTGTTTCACCAAGATTTTTACTGGAAAGGTCTCCCCACTACTGCATTGGATTGCTTTGGTGCTTTTGCCAAAAATCAAATGATTATATCAGTTTTATCAGTGCAGGTCTATTTCTCAGTTACAAGTTCTGTTTCAGTGGCTTATTGGTCATACTTTATGACACTGTCTTAATTACTGTGGCTTTATAGTAAGACTTAAAGTTAGGTAGTTGAAGTCTTCCAAATTTGTTCTTCAAATAGACATTGTAACCATATTCAGTCTTCCAATTCATGAGCATAGCATACCTCTTCATTTTTTAGTCTTTTAAAATTTCTCTCAGTAATGTTTACAGTGTAGAGATCTTACTGATGGTTTTTTTTCTAAGTATTTGACGTTTTTTGACAGTATTGTAATAAATTTTTAAAATTTCATTTTCTAGTTGTTTGCTATTCGTATATAGATACACCATTGGATTTGGTGATTAACTTTGTATCCTGCAACCTTGCTAAATTAACTTATTAATTCTAAAGTCTTTTATTCATGTAATTGAATTAATCAATCTTTATCTTAATGGTTGCTCAGGCTTAGGTTTTGCTTATAAAGGTCTGTGTTATCCCAAGACTAGGAAAACATGTTCTCATTTAAAAAATATATTTTAACATCTTACATTTAGATTTTCATTCTCTCTGGTAACTAGTAAAAAGTAAGGTAAAGTCAGAACCTAGTCTTATGTCAGTCTAATAATTGGAATAGTAAATTGTTTCAGCACCATTTATTCAGTAAGTTAGTCTTCTTTGAATTGGGTTTAAATTGCTATCTTTATTTTACACTAAATTTCAAACCAGACATGGGTCTGCTTCTAGAATTTGTAGTTTGGTGTCAAGAACTTTTTACCAATAATTAAGATAGTTTTATTAATTATGGTAGCTTATTTTTAAAAATGTATTGGCTACTTCTGTGCATTGACTCTTTCAGATAAACTATAGAATTAACTTAAGTTTGATGAAATACCCTAATGTGATTCTTACTGGAATTGCACTTAATATACAGATCAATTTGAGATAACTGTATACTTTTGAATGTTGAATATTCTCTCCAAAAATATAATTTGCATGTCTCTTTTTGCGATGCCATTTTATGACTTCATTAGAACTTTATAATTTTCTTCACATAGGTCTATAATATTTTCTTGAAGGTTTTCATAAGTATTTTACAGTTGGTATCATCATGGAATCTTTTTATATTACATTTTCTAAATAATTGTTAGAAAGCAATTTTTCACAATTTCTGTCTTCATTGATTTTATAATACAGCTGAATATAATTAAAATTAATAAAATATAAAATTTTTTAATAGGCTGGTCAGATAATTGCCACTTTCATAGATGAAGAAAGAGAGTCTACCAGTTAACAATAAATTTCCTTGTATTCAAAGAAACTTCTTTATGAAGCAGCTTGAGATTCATCTGCATTTGTATCTGCAGTTGAATAACATACTGATATATACTAAGAGTTGTGAATTTAAAGGATTTCTTTTTTCTTAAAATCTCAGGGATCTGAAAAAAGAATGAACAACTGTGTTTTATCTATTACCTGTGTTCTTATCAAGAGAAAACAATGAACAACAATTGTTTCATCTTCGCTTACGTACTCTCCTCCTTAGATTACTTTTGTGAATCTGTCCTGAAGATTGTAAATTGAGTCCACCAGTTTATCAGGCCAGAAGGATATTAAACTTAGCCTGGTACCCCCTTACTCCATTACTAGGAAGTAGCAACTTCATGTGGAGGAGTGAACAACGTAAGACTTGAGAAAACTCCCAATGAGTATGCTGATCAGATCCCTTCTTGGGCACAAAGAAACAATGCTGATTTTTAAATACTGTGTCCAAATTATAGAATGGTTAAACTTCTCCATTTCATAGTTTCATAACATTTAAACCAAATACATTTTTTTCCAGTGCTATCAAAAGGATGAATAGACAGGGAAATGTTCCACCTGTGCTTCTTTAAAAAAGTACACAACCACATTTGAATCCAGAAATGCCACCCAATTTTCTAAAGCATCTCTCCAGGCAGCCTTTTATCCTCATAAAACTCAATATAATAAGGCTAAATGGAATGTAGATGTCAGGGGGAAATGCTCTACCACTTCCCGCAGCCATTCAGCCATTCAGGTATTGATAAGACCTTTCCCCAAACCGTCCTAATGTGTCCTAAGCATTCATCTATTCAGTGGCAAGCTCTTGAATCCTACAACCCAAAGTGGGTTTAAAAAAAAAAAAAACAACTCATGAAGCTTTTCTGTGACAGAAAAAGCAGATAATGTGACTCACAATGATTGCCACTCTTGCTTTCCTTATCCTGGGGGTGAGGGCTGCCCTAATTCCAGATTTTATGGTCAAAGTCAGACAGAGATTTAAAAGAATTTTCTTGATTTCATGTCCTGTAAAAATTCTCAGCTGGACATTTAGTCTTTCTGTATGTGTTATTCAGGGTTTACCAATATCCTCGTGAATGATTACCAATTATTATAAATATAAATTTTAAGTTCTTTGATTTATTTAAGACATTTAATTTTTTACTGCATTTTCTGGCATTCCTATTCACTAATGAGACACCAGGTTAGCTCAATCCCCTGTTAATGGACCTGCAGTCATTGTTGTATATACCGTGGACTGTGGTGTTTTGCTTTTAGTGCTTAACTGTGACTCCCTTGAATTGTAACTAAACCTAAAGAAATTCGTTTTGTTATTACTTGTGAGTGAGACTTAAATGATGAAAACTCATGAACACAAAGAGGGAAACAAACACTGGTGTCTACTTGAGCATGGAGGGTGGGAGGAGGGAGAGGAGCAGAAAAAATAACTGTTGGGTACTAGGCTTAGAACCTTGGTGACGAAATGCTTCGTAAAACAAACTCCCATGGTCATGAGTTTACCTATATAACAAACCTTACATGTACCTACAAACCTAAAATAAAAGTTAGAAAAATAAAATAATCATGACATAAAGAAATTTTTCAACAAGCACTTAAAAAACAACTGATCATTAAAGATGGGAAGGCTGGTTCTTAGCAGAATTTTAAAATGATTTTTATAAAATGTATGAATATGGATAAATAAATAAATTTATCCTCTAAAAAAGAAGAGATGCATTCAGTATATACGTATTACACCCTTACTGTGTGTGAGACCCTGTTTTCAGGAAGCCCATTCTAGGGGCTGTGATCAGATCCAAAGTGAATTATAGCACAGTGAGGTAAAGTGTTGCAGTGAAGAATGGTTTTCCTTGGAAACAGAGTAAGTTTCAACTTACCAGTCCTGAGAGGTTGAAAGGGTTTCCTGGGGGAAGTTACACCTGGCTGAGGCCAGAAGATGAGCACTGACACCTTGGAGGGGTAGGAGTCGAGAAAAGCAGAGAGAAGGGACTGTGAGCAGACCTGGAAGGAGACAAGGGCTTGCCTGGTACACTTGAGGATCGTCGTGAAGGCCCCATGATGGAGCAAATAGACGTGAAGCTGGACAAGTATGTATGCACTTGACCATGGAGTGCTTAGACAACACGTGAGGAAATGCCTACCTTGAGGATCATGGGAAGTTACTAAAAGGCTTTATGCAGAGGACCAAATTTGGATTTCAGATCACTCTGGCCACAGCATGGAGAATCAAGAGGCTAAGGGCTAATTAGGAAGCAGTATTCCAGCACTCTTAGAGAGAGATGGTGATTAGTAAAAGCTGTGGTTCACAAGGATGATGAGCAGTGGACAATTTGAAAAATATTAAGAGACAAAGCTGACGGAAACGAGGGAATGTTGGCTATGGGGCAAGCTGGGAGAGCTATCAAGGGTGATATCCATATGTCTAGCTTTGTGATAATCCCAGGGCAGATTTCTTGGAAGTAAGGCATTGTCTTCAGAGTCAGACCTGTATAGGCTCTCAGCTCTGCCACTTGCCAGCACTGTGTCTGCACAGACTTTAAGTCATTCTCTCCAGTAACTGTTTTTGTTACCTTTCAATTTTTCTTCTTCTACCCCTTGGCTTTCTACTCTACCAACTTTCTTTAGATGACAAATTATTGAACTGTAAGAAAGGATCAAGTTTTGGATTCTCCTCTGGGGGAGACTTTGTTAATCATTCTGTGGGCCAGGCTGTTCCTGCCTAATGCTTGGTCTGGGCTCAGGGAACGCAGAACCTCATGGTCTCTGTAGACTTTCAATTTCCCTCTTTACTGAATGGAGAGATGGGAAATGTTTTACTATTAGAGTAGCTCTGTGCCTGCTTTGAAGGAGTCTTTTCTCATGCCTCTTACATACAACTTGTGGTAGACATTATACAAAAACGAGATGGACTTCCACCCAAAATTTGGTTTACGTGTCAGTGCTGATGTCACCATATATGCATTAAGAAGGGACAGAAAAGCTTATTCCTTACATAATGAGCCTCTGGGGAGAGCCTGCTTCTCAAGCTGGGTTTAAAATAGCTTTGAGAGAACAGGGAAAGGAAACAGGCTTGGAATTTTTATTGTGGTTAGGGAGTAGGGCTACAGTATGGGTGTCTCACTTGCAAGAAGGGGCTTGCATGCTTTTTGAAACTCCCACAGGTGCCAAAGGAGGGAGCACTCAGGCTTTCCTACCAGCTTCTCAAGATATGGAGCAGAAGAGGAAGAAGGAGGTGTAAGGCTTTAGAGTTGTCAGCAAGCATCAACGAAGGGAGTCAGACTTATACGAATTTACACCCTGAGTTGTAATCTCTCTTTTAGTTGTCTAGCACAGTAGTTACACTTCAGAAAAAAGGCTCTCAACACCCACAAAGTAGTTCTGGTTTCCAAAAAAAAAAGTTTTCCTCTTTTCTCTAAGATTACTCCAATGGCTTTTGAAACTCCCTAGCACCTAGTTATGTTCCCGGGGCTACCTAAGACTCCAGCCAAGATTGCA
Organism: Cacajao melanocephalus; assembly: GCA_963573385.1. Classification (NCBI taxonomy): domain Eukaryota; kingdom Metazoa; phylum Chordata; class Mammalia; order Primates; family Pitheciidae; genus Cacajao; species Cacajao melanocephalus. Next base: position 8,374 of record CAUYLG010037423.1, read on the forward strand.
AAGACAAGAACCAGCCATAGACATGCAGATAGTACCCAAAGGAGGCCCCAGAGCTGACTCTGATGTCCCCTTCCTGACTATGGGTAAGAAGAGCAGATCAGTCAGGGAATAAATGCCAGCCCCTCAGTTTGGCAAAAGTTGAGCCATACGAAGAAATTACTGGAGGCTCCATATCACTTTACCATTAAGTGACTAATCCCTGATCTCTTTCCATGACTATATCCAGAGGGCAACTGTGGGACCAGGAAGAAGACTCTGCCACACTGATGGGAAGAAGGAACATTGAGAGCAGCAAGGGCGGGTAGAGGGGCAAACAAGGCAGCATCCACAAAGCAACCAAGCAAAGCACTGTGGACAACCCTCCTCCCACCTGCAACACACAGCATCCCAATCATAACAAGGATGCTTTGGGGCAAATGTAATAAATCTGCTCTTGTTTAAGTGGCAGGCGACTGAGTTTGCTGCCTTTGGTTTTAGGACTTGATGTTAGATAACAATTTAAAGAAAGTTCAGTTGTTTCTGAAAAGAGACTTTGATGTGCCCCTTCCCCCTGGACTCCATGTACTGCAAGTGCAGGTGGGAGATGGAAGAACGGGGTGGAGGGGAGCAGGCTTCAGTCCAGCTCTGGGCAGCCACTGTGGATGCTACTCCACTTCACAAGTCATGAGCAAGGCTCTTGACCTAACTCCGACTGCGGATAATGGGTGAAGTCTGAGACAGAACAGAATAAAGGCAGCTGGATGACTACTTTGCAGGTGATTTCTCTTAGGACAGGAGGGATTCTTTTAAAAGAAAATGGTTGGAAAACTGTTACCATGGAAACTCTCCAAGTTCTGAAGTGATATCATCAGCTAAAGCTCTGGAGAGCAGAGGGAAGGTGGTGGGTGTAGCACACATGAATGGCTAAATTCTACAAGTTGGGCTTTTTCTTTCTTTAATGTTAAGTCTGAATGTTAAGGAAAAGAAGGTGATAAAAGTAAAAAGAAAAGGAAGAAGAAAGGAAAAGAGGGAGGGAAGGAGGGAAAGAAAACAACAGGAAAACAACAGGAAACAAAATAAGAGGAAGGCAGGAAGGCAGGAAGGAAGGCAGGGAGGGAGGGAAAAGGAAACACAAACTATTTTCTTATTCCAGGAAAATGTCCTTGGTAGCAAGAAAGAGCTGCCTATGGAGCTGCCGCTGAGAGAGGGAGGTTAGATTCTCTATGATTTTGACCTTTATGCTTTATTAAGGGTGATAGAAGAGTTCATTCGCTGACTGGATTTCTCCCACTTATTAGCATATCTGTAATGTTGATTGTTATAAAATATACTTGCCTTGAAATCATTGAGTTATTATTGGTCTAACAAAGTTCATACTGTGTTGTCTGCAGTGGCATGCTATTAATAGCTTTATGAAATATAATGATTAATGTGCTTGATATCAATAACAAAGCTAGATATAGGCTAATTCTACTTCTAAGGTGGTACAACTTAATCTATTCTGATTGGTAAGACAATATTCTTGGGAGCAGAATTTACAAAATGCTTAGAAAGAGTTGCATTAATTATTTCACATGATAAGCCCACCAAGTGGGTTATTAACTCAACTCCCTTGCTTTGTCCCTTTGCCATGCTTGCCTGGTAAAAACCCTCTTTAAGTTCAACGCAGCTCCCTGCCTGCTATACACAAAGCTGAATGTGGTTTGAGAAGCACACACACCAAGGCTAACTGGCCACATTTTAGTTTATGACTTTACAGAGCTCCCATCACTTCCAAGAGACCCTTACACAATTCTTATAACATTCTTCTATCCTCCCAGGTGATGACTCACCTCTCTTTTTTCCTTAAACCTTCAATATCCCCTCCTCATCCTCAGTATCAACTCATGGCTCACTCTCATTTTGCTGAAAACATAGAATTCTTAAGATTATTTCCTCATTCTCCTACCCCGATCTCCTAACCCATCTTCATCTATAATGATATCCCCTGCTTCCCTGCCTATGACAATGAATTATATCCGTAGTGCTGTGTAGGACCAATCCTTCCATATATATAACTGGATCTCATTCCCCAGAACACTCATAATCATTAGTTCTGCCATCAGTCTTGCTCTCTCTATTCTACATTATCAATTTTTTTCTTTCTCTTAGATCGTCTTCAGTAACATAAAAATAGCTGTTACCTCCATGATTGAGACAAAAAGACAAACACAAACTTCTCTTGACTCCTCTAACCCTCACCTCACTTTGTACCTTTTTAGCAAAATTCTTCAGAAACACTCTCTCTTGGATCAACTCCATTCATGGTTTTGCCCTTATCATTGTAGAGAAACAGCTTTCATAGCAGTCAGTGAAATCCACATTGCTGAATCCCACAGCCAATCTTCAGTCCTCCTGTTACCTGACTAACTAGCAACATACCGCATTATCTCTTTCCTCAAACACTTTCTTTCCTTGACCTTTGAGACATCAATCCCCTGATTTTTCTTCCACCTCAGTTTTTCTTCTTTTTCAGGATAGTTTGTTGACTCATTTTCTTATTTTCAGCCTTCAAATGTAGGACTTACTCCTCTCATGGCTACTCTGATGACTTATACATTTGTCTCTACCCAACATGTCTCCCCTGAATTCTAGACTTGTGTATTCAACCTTGTATGTAGCATTTCATGTTCTAGAAGACATCTCCAAATAGAACACTTGCATTCTCCCCTGCCCACACTAACCCTCCCCTTTCCCAGTATTTCCCATACAGTAAATGGTGCTGCCATGCACCCAGTTGCTCAAGTCAAAGTGTTTGCACAGTTTTGAATACTCTCACCTTGGATTTTAAATGCAAGCTCTTCTCAAATTCTGTAGATTCTACCTTCAAAATAGATCCATAATCCAACCACTCCTCAACTCCTACACTGCTCTCGGGCTCCTTCAGACAACCACCATCATATCTTGCCTTTATTAATAATCTCTTATCTGGTCTCCATACTTCTACTCTTACAAGGCCATGGTCTTTTGACATAATAGTCAGAGGACTTCTTTAAAAATAAAGCCAGACCATTTTCATCATCAAAACCTTCTGGTGGCATCTGATCTTCCCAACAATAGAATCTAAATTCCAGTCATCCCTTATAAGATTCTACATAATCTGGCTCCTGCCTACCTACCACTGATTTCCTCACCCACTGTTCTCCATACTTACTGGCCTTACTGTGGTTCTTTGACAAGACCAACCCTGCTCACAATTCTAGGCTATTGCATTGGCCAGGCGGCCAGGGCTCTTTTCCCCTAGATACTTACAGGGTTTATTCTCTCTTTTCATTGAGGGATTTATTCAAATGTTCTTTATAACAGAAACTTTATTTGACCACCGTATGTAAATTATTTCAATCCATCCTTTATTCTGCCTTAGCTTTTTTCACTGTGCTAACTTATGTTGTGACCTATATTTATTTCTCTCTTTCTTATCTGTCACTAGACTGTAAGATCCACAAGAGTCTGCTGCTTTTTTGTTCATTGCTGTATGTTTTTCACATAGCAGAATGTTCATAAATATTTGTCAAATGGGCTAATGAAGGAATGAATCAGATATTATGTTAGGATCTTCCATTCACTGGGTATGTCAGTTATTTTTGTGATTCCAATCCTACCATGGGGTTACAAGATTCTCAGCCTTACATTGTGCCAGCAAATGAAGGATCAGGTGTTTGGTGGACGAGATACTTACATGTGATGCTGTGCTGGCATTGCTTCTAACTCCCATCTGTCTGCTTCCTGGGTCTCAGAAATATTCTGCACAAAAGGCATGAACCCAAGATTCAACATTTACAAGGACCACCCTCTTTGGATATTGCACTGTAGCTGGGCACTAGTCTCTACCACCATTGCCTACCTCCTTCCCATTCCTACAGGAAGATCAAACCTTCTTAGGAAAAGCCATTTCCAGCTCACCACTCAAAGAACTTCCATCCCACTTCCCTATGGAATTGTCAGGAAAACTTTCTCACTGAAGCTGGGGAAGTAAGGCTGTCCTTTCCTCCTAGCTATGGGCATGTCTCACTAATGCCAGAGTCTGGAGGAGAGAAGACCAGTAGAAGAAATCAGAGATATAGGAGAATGTACCCAGAACTTTAGCAGAGAGCTTCCCTCCTTTCTTATAAGAAATAAATACTTTTCAGAAATTTATAATGGGGACACTGAGGTTATTCTGAAGCTCTCAGGAAAACACAAAAACAATAGTACTATAAAGGAGCTAATTCTAAAAGAGGAATTGTCATTTGCCTGAAAAAGGACTGTCTTGTTGGGTTGTTCTCACCACCCTCAAAGCTGGGAATATTTTATATGGTAATAATCTCTGAGGCTCCAGAGAGTTTATAGATGACACTGAACATCAAAGCAGTGTTATCACTTACTTCTTCATGACCAAGACATGCATCTCCTAAGCTTGATAGAATTTTGCAGTGGAAGTCATCTAAAAAATTACTAGTCTGCCTCCCTAGGAGAACTCTTTATCAATTGCTCTTGGAATGCACTTCCAAGAGCTGAATCAACCCAATTCTTGGCAAAAGTTGAAATGCAACCCTTAACAATTCATTTGTGGTAACAATTGGTAATAGAAGGAAGGAGCTGAGTGGCAGTTGTTTGTTTTCAGGACCACAACATACACTCATCAGTGAGTACCAAGAATAGCTTTAATTTCCTCTGTTTAAGGAGAAAAGACATAGTTAGAACATCATAGATGTTGGAATTAGAAATACATTGATCCAATCAGTTTTGCAGCCACTTGTTACCATATCTTCTTAAGTAAGTTTCTAGGCCCTTCTGAACATCCTGTTCTCATCTACAATGTAGCGTTAATAATGTAGTCTACGTAATGGTGTTATTATCAGATTGAAGTGAGATCATTAAAGTGCTAATGACAGAGCATGTCACACAGCTCACATTCAAAGGCTAGTTATAGGCACCATCACCTATTGCCGCAATGATGCTGCATCACAAACCACCTCCAAACTCAGTGGCTTATGATGACTCACACATATTCTTCTGTTTAAAAGTCTGCAGGTTGATCTGGTTATTATGCTATGGGCTTAAATGAACAACTCTGCTCCAAGCTGCAGGTCAGCTGGACTTGGCTCCAGCTGCTGGTTGGGTTCAGTTTTGTTCCATGACTGTGTATTCCAGGGCCAAAGTTCAGAAACAATAGGTATCTGGGCCATACTCTTCTCATGGTAAGTCACTAGAGAACCAAGCAAACCAAAAGACACCAGCACATGTGAGGCTTCCACTTGCATCATCTCTGCTAATGTGTATTGGTTAAAGCAAGTTACATGGCAACCCCAGCATCAACGGAGTAGGTTAATTCTACCCACAGCAGGATGGGGAAGTAAGTGTGCATTTGCTGAATAATAATTTCAACTACCCCACTGTAATAATAATGATGATAATGATTGGTAAGTAGAAAAATAATTATTGATTTTTTTTGCTAATTTTGTTTGGCTGCCAATTAATTCTGTGCCAATAATTGCCTTAGTTATTTTTCCAAGCAATGTTAAGTTTTTCCCAACCATGTGTGACTTTGATGTGTGGTTTTAAAGAACGACTTTAGAGACAATGAACTGAGTCATGCAACTCCTTCCCATCAGCTTGGGAATAGACAAATCAGAAACTAAACAAGTCACCAAATGCAACTCATTTTTTCTTTTTTGGCATACTTCCTTTATTTTATTTTTATTTTATATTATACTTTAGGTTCTGGGGTCCATGTGCAGATCATGTAGGGTTGTTGCATAGGTACATACATATTAATGTGGTTTGCCGCCTCCATCCCCCCATCATCTATATCTGGCATTTCTCCCTATGTTATCCCTCCCCACCCCCCACTGTCCCTCCCCAGCTCCCCCAACTGACCCCATTGTGTGATGCTTCCCTCCCTGTGTCCACCTGTTCTCATTGTTTAACAGCCGCCTATGAGTGAGAACATGCTGTCAGTTTGCTGAGAATGGTGGTTTCCAGATTCATACACGTCCCTACAAAGGACACAAACTCTTTTTTTATGGAAGCATAGAATCCCATGGTGTATATGTGCCACATTTTCTTTGTCCAGTCTAACAAAATGACAGTTTTTCACACTCCTTTATTTACTTAGGACAGCTGGATGTTAGCAATATGCTTCTTGAATCAGTATGGAATTAATCTGACTAAATTGCCAC
>CAUYLG010037426.1:0-20330 GCA_963573385.1 Cacajao melanocephalus
GTTCAGGTGTTCTTACTGTGAAACTCTCAGTCCTCAGCGCTTCCAATTGCTGTTCTTGTGGGGATGGGACCAGCGGAGCCTGACTCAAAGGGCACCCAGTCGCGTATACTCCACACTGAGAAGCGCTGCGCGGCGCTGGGGCGCAGGGAAAACAGCTGTGCCGGCCAAAAGAGTCACGCTGGCGACACGCGTGGCTCATCCGCCGGGAATCTCCCAGTTTGTGGTCCACAGAAATTCGTCTGAAGTTGCGGCGTCCACTCGCTGTCTGTGCTTTCACTGGGAGCTAAAATCCTGAGCTGTTGTTAATCGGCCATCTTGGATCTCTCCATAAGGGCCTCTCTTATTTATTTATTTATTTACCCAGAATAAGCCTCAAAAAAAAAAAAGACTGTGGACCCAAAGTTGCAGATTAAAGGATGGTTGTATAATTGGTCCAATAAAGTCTATTTAATCCCTAAGGGCCTGGAGACATAAGGAAAGAAAATCCTTCCTATCTTGACTTAAAATGACTGTCACCCAGACACATGTCTGAATGGATAAGAATGTGGGAATCTCCAGAAAAGTAGACCTAGACAGGAAGTATCTGAAGACTAGGAAGTCTGAGATTTTCTAAGAGTTATGCCACTATTGAGAATTTGACCAGAATTGAAATTCCTTGTTTTCACAGCAGGGCTCTGGAGTTCATCTGTTGTGGTTAGACTTTTTCCCATCCATTTTCTGCATTATATAAGGTTTCTGCCTTCTGCTATCCTGCATTTCTTTACCTGTTAAACAAAACTACCGTGTAAAAACTTATTATCCTTTTATCTTGGAATATTTTCCTTCCCACTCCTTTAGTAATATACAGGATTGTGTGTGTGTGTGTGTTTCTGATATCTGTTTAGTCTACTGAAGATGGGCCTTGAATTGGGAGAAGGATACAAGTGACAGCTTTGAGGCAAAAATACCAAGCCAGTTGCTTCAAAGAATGCAAGATGCTAATAAGATGAAGAAAAAAAAATCACAGGACAAACATGGAAATTAGGGGGAATTAAGCTTGCATTATAGTGGAAAAGACAATAAACAATATAAATAACTAAAGTATATAGTGATAAATACTAAGGAGAAAAAAGTGCAGAAGAAAGAATTTGCAAAAGAGGAAGTAAGCCATGTGATGCTCAGGGAAATGCAATTTAAACTAAAGAAACAGCCAGTTAAAGATCTGGGTGGTGGCAGCATGCCTAGTAAACATCAGTAACATAGGAGAAAAATAAGGGTTGAGGCCAGAAAGTTGATGGTAGCCAGGTCATAAAAAATATAAATGACTCGAGGGACTTCAGCTTTTATTCTGAGTGTGCTGGGAAGCCACTGCTGGATTTTTAAGCAGAGATGTGATAGGTTATGACAAAATTACCCTGGATGCTGGGTTGAGATTAGACTCATGTGTAGCAAAGGTAGACACCAAATGAAAGACATTAATTTGATAGCGATTTAGACAATGGGAGTCACAAATAGAGATGGTGAAAAATTGTCGGAGTATGGATAAGATTTGAAGGTATAAAAGATTTCACTAAGTAGAAAAAAATCATAAACAGTTTATAGGTCTGCTGAGAATAGCATGATATTAATGATATCTAGATATTTTTCAACCTATGCCTATCTCTTATATTACCCCTGATACCTTAAAGGCAAAATATCCTGAAAAAGGAGTTTATCCTAGTAGAAATCAAATGCCTAGAAACAGGTTGTTGGCTTTTTTTGTAGGGAATGCTGGACTCTTGCCATTGCCTGGGGCCAGAAGATAGTGCGTGGTCTACCTGAGCCTGGCACTGGGAACAGGAGATAGGATTATAGCACGACCACAAAAAAGGCCAGGTGGGAAGCACCTGATGCTGCCTAATGCAATTAGCTCAATGATAAAGATGCACAGACATGTGGTAGGGATGAAAATTTGAATTTGTAGCCATATGTGTCCCTTTTATAGTGATATTTTCTCAGCAGGCAGGAGGCATGGGGTTGGAGAGGTGAGGTGAGGGTACTGGTGCAGAAAGTCAGAACACATGGAGTTGAGCATTTGCTTCTAAGCCGAAACAGTCAGATTTCTTTCCAACTGACAACACACCCAGCACTCTCAACATTGTTCCAGAAGGTTCTTTGTTCTACTAGTTGAACATACATCTGCTAGCTGACAGCTTGGGAATTTGAGCATTTAATTCTCTCTGCTGCCAGAAACCAGCCCTTCCTGCTAGACTCAGAACTAAGTGATTGCCAAAGTAGCCAATTAGTCTTATATCCTTTCCAAAGAGACACCAGCTACGGTTTCACATAAAAGGGAGCATTCCCAGTTACAAAATCCACAGGAATATAATGACAGTGGGAGTGGGTGGTGGGAGAGAGGTGATTATTTAGGAGAGGGAAGGTGAATTACAGAAATCCAGTATAAAAAGTTAGATGGAATATGCCAAGAACCTAATCCAGGTACCTCTGCTCACATTTTATCTTAGATGATAATAGTTCATCAGAAAACCATAAATTATCTAATAAATGCTGTTTAGGATGATTTTTACCTAGCAGTGAAATATTCACATGTCTAGTGACAGAGGGAAAGTAACCTTCCTTTGAATATTACTGATCACATTTTTTTCTTTCACTTGCTCTCATGACATTATAAATCAAATTGACCACAAATTCTAACTACCTCTTCAACATTATTTGCACTTCTTTTTTTCACCTTTCCCACTTCCCCCTCTTTAGTTATTTTAATGTACTCACATATAATTGCATAGAATTATAACATTCTATTAAGTGAAAAACTAAGCAACAAACTTTACTGTCACTAGGTCAAAGCTAAAGGGCATTAAACTCTCTCAGGATATTAGGCTTTTTGACAAAGATACAAATACGTAAGAAATCCTCAGACAGGGTTTCTCAGCCATGAGGCCTCTGTGATGGTAGTGACCTTGGTCAATTTTCTGTTAATAGACTTCTACTTTAGGTTCCTAGGTAAACTTTCTGAAAAAGTAGCTCAGGCTCCAATCTCCTGAAGAGTCCCCCTGAAAGGATAATTAGGACATTTAAAATGTTAAAGCACTAAGCAAGGCTATGTAACCAAGAAACTTTATTTAGATTTTTCATTTTATAATCCCAACTTTTGAGATCAGCATGTGAGGTGTATGTGTGGGGGAGAAGGGTGGGAACAGTGGGGCAGTGAGGGAGCGGGGAGAGTCAGTATACCTGTCCATGGTTCTGAAAGGGTGGTCATTTTGAAATAATTCGTTTATTTAACAATGTCTACTAATGTTTAATAGATTTTCAATATCCCCTTGTGTATCATGTATCAATGACTTCCCACAGCTCTTTGGTTTACCACTCTACTGTAAATAATTGATATACAGATTGGTCTGAATTGTTTCTTGGTCATTAAGCTTGTTAGAAAAGATTCAGGGTTTGAAAACTTCCCAGTCTTTGAGAGAAAGATGCTACACTAAGGCTGAATCCCCTGAACTACTGTGAAAATGAGGTTTCAGCAATAAAGCATAATCAATAAGGAAAGAATGTTGAAGAATGAAGAGTAAAATGATGTGAGGCAAAATTGGCCATACAAGGTATTAATATGTTCAAGTTCAGAGTTTTATGAAGAGGAAAACTTTAAAATATGAAGATAAGAAAACTTAAACTGAAAATGGAATCAAAAGTTCAAGGATGATGAAATATTGATATCAATTTGATACAAAGTGATAAGATATAGTAGAAAGTAGGATCTATTTCTTTGCATAATTTAGATTAAAAAACCATAATACGGTTTGCACACATTTTGAATACAACCAGCTAGCAAGGGAATTACTTCAAATAACTATGCTGAAGCCAAATGAGATTATCAAAAACAAGTGACTTCCTTTCTTGCAATGTCATATCTGCAGAAAGAAGTGGATGTAAAAACCTAAGTGCAACACTGAATTAGGAACTTTTTCACGGAAAATCTGGGTGGAGTCAAAAGAGAGAACAAAGATTAAAATGACCATGGGTTTTGCATAAATATGTAAATTTCTAGATGAAGAGAAGACTATCCTTGGAGGAAAGCTGATTCAATTTAGTGACAAAGAAACTTCTGAATCATTTTATTCATTAATAGGTATTGCCTGTTTTCATTACCAGGGAGAGAGGGACCCATGTAGAATCTATGGTATAAAATAAATCAGTAAATAATTTAATACATAATAATTCTGCCGCTATTAATGTTACTTCCAAGTGCAGGAGCAAGAAGGAGATGAAAGGGTGTGTTTAGGATACAACTGACTAAAACCTTTAACAACAGTAATTGTTTTAATGTTTTAAAACCTTACTTTTTACCTTCATGAAAATAAAGATTACAACAAACAAGAGAACCAGTGAAAAATCCTATTGGATATTTGCTAGGTTGGACCAGATCAGGTGTTCTTGGCAATTCACACACCCTTCAGTGTTTCGGATGCAAAATTTAGACACACACCTCATGCAAGATAGTTCCTGTACCAGCACACAACCCTTCAAGCCTTCAGGTGGACATAATAATCCCGCCGCTAAGATACAGTGCACCAAGTGCCTCTACCCTTTATCTCTATTGGTTGAGTCTAAGCAAAGAAAACCAACTTGTCAGGACAAGGACTTCCTCTCTCTCTGGAAGCCAGGATTTGGAGGAGATGTTCTGTGACCTATGAGATGCTAAAAGGGAATACCATCTTTTTAGTTGAACCTAACCATTTAGCCCTGTGAGTTTGTTTGAAATTGAAGATCAGGAGAAAATGTATTCTTGAAGAACTGCACAGAGATGCAGCCCAAATAAATGCTGTACATGAAACAGACTAGGGGAAGGCCATGTGCATCTTGATGCTAGAATTTGTAATGCAGTGGTGGTACTTACCTGTATTATCCTATGACTGTTTTCTAATATTATGTCTTCCATGATAAGGGGGTCCCAATCAAGAGGTGATGCCTCAACTGCAAAGATTCCTAATCCCCAAATGTAGCCATGGCCATGGTTACTGGTCGGCCTATACTGAGTTTTCTCAGAGGAAGTATTATTCCATGTTTAGATTTTCAGAAGAGACTACTGCTTAATGTGTTATTCTGCTTGCTGTGTCCCTGGAAGCCTCCCTTCTGCTGCCTACTCATGTGAGCTCCCTAAACCCTTCAAGGTGAGCTTTCAGGGAGGCAAGCCACCAAGTTCAGGAAAAATCTTGTTTTTATATTTTAAAAAACACTATAAAATAATTCATTTAATCCAGTGTAACAATTGTCTCAATCAGAATAGACTCATGAATAGACACCTAAGACTAAATTAGAATCCTCCCAAAGTTATTTTGTTCTTTCTAATACTTCTTACAGTTCTTACTTATCAAGGAATGATAGGAAAATAATAATTTTTCCACCTCACTCAGACCAAAGCTGTCTTAGTAAAGTAATGCAGATGCTAGATCTGTGTCCATGGCTCATTTCAAATGCACCAGGGTGTGCTTTTAACCAATATTCCAGCCAGAGGGTCCATCTGGAACTAGGCTCATGTATCTTAACCAAGAATATTGTTTGAGAATAAACAGGACCTTTCTAAGTAGTAAAGTAATAACATCAACAGGTAGAAAGTTGGTCTTAGAGATGAAGCCATGTGGTTCCCTCAGTGGCAGGTTTGCGTAAACACAACCCTACTCTTAATTGTTTTTCAGTACAGGTAACCAAAGCAGTTTTGGTACAGGGAAAAATGATTTTTCTAAATTCTGTTCCTGCAAATTGCCTTGTGAAAATGAGGCTTGCTATTTATATGAAAACAGCATCCTCAATGCAGCTGTTATGCTACCACTAACTCTTCATAACAGTGAGATTCTGCAAGCAGAGACACACCTATCCAAAGTTCTATCCTTTGTTTATCTGTATCCATGTCTGTTCTTTTATGCATGTCAAAAAGATTTTCCACGTGTTTGTATTGGAGTAAATATATTCTGCAAGTGTGAACATCTCAGCTGAGGAGCTGGTAATGTAAGCACAATTACTAACACATGTCTGTAGAATAATTGCTGCTATGCATATGGAATACAGAAGAAAAACTCAGAATTTTCTATTTGCTCTGTATTTTATCCTGCATATACTTACCAGCAGGAATGTAATATAACTATAGCCAAAATCTGGGACAAATCTGGCTCGGAATCCTAGTCCCAGTCATTTGCTTGATTGCCTTCAGAACCATCCCCATCCTCCAGCTCTGCAATATATTGCAGGATGCTAAACCCTGCAGATTATGCATCCCAGGATTCCATACCAACTGGCTTCCTGTTAGGTTAAGCCAAGGGAAGCCACAGGTAGGAGGCTGAAGAGCAAATGAAGGGGAGATAGGAAGGTTTTCTTCTCTCAGCTTTAGAAAGCATCTCCAGCAGAGGCTGCATGTCTGTGGTTCTAGCTCCTGTTGGGAAGCAGCTCCTTTGAAGACCCCAGCTCCCAAAGGCAGCCCAAGCTCTTACTTGCTAGTACAGTTGACAGTTGGAGTTCAACCTAGCTTTGAACTATGTGGGTCCGCTTATACCTGAAGTTTCAAAAATAAAGACAGCCAGCCCCCTCATATCCTTGGATTCTGCATGCATGGTTGCAACCAAAAACATATCGAAAATACAGTGTTTTCAGGAGGCAAAACTTTCAGATATGGAGGGTCGACTTCTTATATCCATGGGTTCCACAGAACAATTGTGAGAATTGAGCATGTGCACATTTTGTTATCTGTGGGGGTCCTGAAACCAATCCCCTATGGATACCGAGGGATGACTATAAACATGTTTTCTCCTTTATCCCTCCAGCTCTGCAAGGTGGTATGAAGCTTCTTTTTGTCCATCTCCAATTTGCCTGCCCAGACCGTTTTTCTTTTCAGCACTTCCAACACTTCTAAACTAGTATCCACATTCAATTCGTTTTGTTGTACTACTGGGCATGTCTATTTTCCCTAAGGAGACTCTGACTGTTATCATGAAGTAGAATGCAGGCAGTTAATTTCTGTCTGAAAAGTCAAAACTCATAGCATTTGGCACTGAAAACTGGAAGTTTATGTATGAACTTTTGACCATTAAGAGTACATTGCTTGCAAAAGTGTTCATGTGTATGGTCATTTTTGCTAATCCTCTCATAAAAGAAAGGCATTTCCTGAATTATAACAACCGATTTGCTAACATGAATACAGTCTCTTGAGAGGTACATAAAGGTACTAAAGCAATGGTTCAACCTGAGTTGCACGTCAGCATAACCCAAGCATTAAGAAAATTCCATGCATTTAAAAAAACCGCAATGTCCAGTTTGTATCATAGACAAAATGAAACCTGGTAATGAAACCTGGGCATCATTACTTTTTAAAGCTTTCTGGGTGATTTCAACCTGCAACCGAGATGAGAACCACTGTGTTAAAGGCTGTTGTTTCTCCTGCTGACCCAGTTGTTTGTAGATGTAAATAACTCAGTGTTAGCTGACTCAGGTAGTCACTCTCTCTTCATCCGTGGTCAGCATGATCACTAGGACTGGTCCTTCGCATAGGAGACAAGTGGTGCTCACTTCCTTAGTAGTGCCTGTGACTCGATTGAAGTCATTGGGGTTGCAGCAGTTGTGATAGCCCACCACCATCATTGACTCACTCTCCGTGATCTTTATAGCTGCAGTTTTAAATATTTCCCAGGTGATTCCAATGAACAGCTGACAATAAGAACTGCTGACATAGGTGATTTTTTTCTCACCTGAAATATTGTAATTAAGTTCCTAATTGGCTTCCTAGTACTTTGTCACTCTCAGTTCATCCTCTAGATTGCTGCCAAAGGAGTCCTTCCAAAATGCAAATCTGATTATATTACATGGCAATGTGAAGTTCTCAAATGGCTTCTTATTGTTTATAGAGAAATAATCTCCAAACATCTATATGTGATATAGAGAAGAGAAATGCAGGCTTGAAGACCAACCACATCTACATTCAAATTCTACCTATATCCAAGCTATGTAACCTGGGAAAAAATACTTCATCTCCCTGAGCTGCAATTTCAACTGTAAACTCCCCATAGAACAATGTATGTAAAGTACTTGACACAGTCCCAGGCACATATTGTCAAGTAAATAAAAAATGGTTGTTGCAACAGTAGTGTATAAACCTCTGGCTGCTTCTGACTTCTTCTGTCTCACTTTTCTCTCTTCTCCTGTTGCCCACTAAACTCCAAGAGGATTTAGAATTTAGACAAAGGTGGGGATGCAGACTCCCAATATCAAGTCATTTGTGACTGCATTCCTGTATATAAGTGTGGTTCCTTCAGCTGAAAGTGCCATTCTCCCATCTTGCTGGCCAGTCTAACTCACTACTAGACCCACTTCAAAGCATTGCTTCTGTGAGGACTTCTCTGTCCATCTTCACCTTTGCAGACTCCTCTTTCTACTGTGCAACTCCATTACTTTATATTGAGATTATGTACATACTTCTGTCTTTATCATTAGATTATGAGCTGTTTAAGTTCAGAGGCCGCATAATGCTTTTACATGTCCAGTAGCAAGTATAATGCTTGGCATTTGGTTGGTACACCAGTGTTTATTGCATGCCTGTATACCTGAGAATAATCAATAAATTAAATAAATTTAAGAATAAACTAAAGAACAGACAAGATTGTATAGCACAGACTTTTGAGGGCAATGCAGCGCAATGCAGAGGAACAACCATCTTTTTCTGCAAAGAGATTCTAATATCCTTTCAGAGAGAATACTGAGCTATAAATACCACAGTTCATATATCTTGTGGCACAACCCATATGTTTTTATTTTGGAAAATGAGATTCTTGAAAGAGTCAGTGTCAGAAAGATTTCCTCTGAGCTCCACTATTTGCTAGCTCTATGATGGTGGGTAAATTACCTAACCTCTCTAAAATAAAGTTTCACTTTCTATAAGATGAGACAATAATAATAATATCTACTTTGCAGTACTGTTATGAGAAATGAATGCCATAGCATGCATAAAATATTTGGTATAGTAAGTCCCCATTAAATGGAAGTTGTCATTGTTATAATTATTATCATTATTAGAAAAAAGAGTACTGCATCTGCTTTCTTTCCTATTTTGTTTTACATGACAAAACTGGTTTGATTTTCTTGACCAGGTGATTTAATAGAAATATTCAAATTGGTTAATGTGAATACACAAAGCCCACACATAGATAGTTAATGTGGTGAGCTGCTATGCCAAGTGTTTGAAATTATTTAATTTAGAAGCCTTAGCTAAAACAATCTGAGTTTATACAAATATAGCTAAGAGTATCATTTGTTGGTAGTTACAACTTTTTTCTTCAACTGATGCTTGGTTCTATTCTCTGCCTCTGTGGAGACATCTTGTCCTGTCTCAGTGGTTACCATGGTAATAGCGTATTTTTGTCAAGAGATAAGGTAGTAGGCCCCTTCCATTTCTACTGCTAATATTCCTGAATTATCTTAATGAGGAAAAAATAGTAGTTACTCTCCCCATAGAGATAGACATATTTAACATTTCATGTAACTTAATTTTTATTTTTTTTTTAATTCACATATTCCAAACGTCAGATACTAAAAAATTTGTGGATGGTTTTAAGAGATTAGCAACTTCCGTTTACTCTCCTCTGAAAGGAAGTGGCTAAGGTCTTGAAATTTAGATCACATAACTCAGAATTAAGTGTGTAATTAGCAATTATATTCTTTACCTATGTATTAAGCAATATTTCCTAAACCTGAGTAATGGTCAGAATCAGTTGGGGAACTTAAAAACACATGTAGAGTCCCCAAGCCTAGGTATATAAGAATCTCTAGAAGTATGACTTCAGAATCTGTTTTTTAAAACGACTTCAGATAATGCTAGCCATCAGTCAGGTTTAGGAAATTTTGCCCCATAGAATTTAATATGTACTAAGCTGAACTGCTGTGCAGCAAAATGGGATATATTACTCAAGACAAAACTATGTTTTTGATTCTCAAGCCCATGATGGTATCACATTATTAATTATTCAGACCAAATCAATATGTCCTCATCATTTATCGATCTGAAAGTTTCTCTTCAGATTTAGCAAAATATTAGCAAATATTTACTGAATACCTGGTTTGTGCACAACTAAAAATCGAGTCTGGGGATGGAAAATAAAACGAAGGGTATTAGCTGGGCATGGTGGTGTGTGCCTGTAGTGCCAGCTATCTGGGAGCCTGAGGCAGGAGGATCACCTGAGCTTGGGATGCCAAGCCTGCAATGAGCTTGATTGCACCACTGCATTCCAGCCTGAGTGAGACCTCGTCTAAAAAAAAAAAAAAAAAGGAAAGAAAAGAAAAGAAAAAGAGAAGAAGGATGATTCTTGCTCTTAGAAGTTTATTTACTTTGGGAGGCCAAGGCAGGTGAAATGCTTCAGCCCGAGAATTTCAGACCAGCGTTGGCAACATGGCAAAATTCCATTCTCTACAAAAAAATGGAAAAATTAGCTAGAGGTGGTGTTACATGCCTATAGTCTCAGCTACTCGGGAGGCTGAGGTGAGAGGATCATCTGAGCTAGGAGTTTGAAGCTGCAGTAAGTCATGATCGTACCACTGCTCTCCAACCTGGGCGACAGAGTAAGAGTTTCTCTCATTAAAAATTTGTTTCTACTATGTGCTAGAAAAGGAAACTACATACCTAAGTAAGATAAGGCTTATTACAATAAAAGTTTGAGAAATACTAAATACTCTAAGGTTCCAGACTAGATAATTGGGTCAATGGTCTGGGTAAGGTCTTTTTAAAATCTCATCCCAGCCATGTTGCTCATGAAATGTTCTCCTATGGATAAAACAGCAGGTTGGAGAAAATGATACTTTTGATAAAGAATGTCTGCTCCCTTCTCTGTTTTAACATAGCTTTTTGAACATACTTCCTGCTTGCATTTAACATATTTTTTGTAATTTATTTGCTTGATCTCTTCAGTTTTTTTCTATCTATAAAATGAGAAACTAGACTCCTAATTTTATTTTCAGTTTAATTCTATGATACAATTAATTTTAATAGTGAAGACAATTAAAGTGAATCACTAAAATACCAAAATAAGTTTTTCTCTTGATAAAGCAAAAACACTAGATTGCGGAGCTAGGAAGCCATCTAAGTTCAATCAGTATTTTACAGATGAGTTTCTTAGACGTGGGAAGAGCACAGAAAAATTTCCAAAACATGCAACTGCCTTACTTGCAGAGCCATGACCAAAAGAAGAATCTTTTAGTTCTCATTTTCATACTTGCAATCATACTTGCTCTTTTAACTATGTTATGTTTCTGTGTTTACGTGCATGGCTGTTAAGCCAGGCTGAGAAATGCAGAACATAATTCACACTATCTACAAAATAAGAACTTTATCTAGAAATTCATTTTTCATCTATTTATGGAGCATTTGCATCAGAGGTCCCGAAGATAACAAAAATAAGTGCCTTGGGCTAGATGTAATAGCCTAGGAAGTTACGGGGGCTGTGGCATACCAAAAGAGAATATCATTGAGTTTTTTTGCAGATTTTTCCATGTGAACTACAGCCCCAGGAAAGACAGATCACCCAACTTCTTAGGAGAAGTCAGAAATACAGATTTTGTATGAAATATCTTACTTTTAAAATATATCAAAAACATGTTTAACAGTGTACAGGTTGAACAAAACACATTAATAGGTTGAAGCCAGCCTCTTGGCTATAAGATTTAAGGCTTCTTGTCCATACACTAATAAACTTGAGATATCTCACCAAGTGTGCAGGATTCTGACCACAAAAGTGACCCCTGCATTGGTCACCATGTATTTTGACAACTTAGTAGGAATTTTGCAAACCAAACTGGCTGAAATGCATGGAACTATTCTAGGAATAACCTTCCCTGTCTTTGGTTGTAATTATTTAATTCTGAGATTAGTCTAAGTATATAGTGTTTAGATACATTAAATTATTAAAGTTTACCTACAAATCTCCTGAGGAACTGCATTTTCATGTAAATGATGTGACAACTATAAATAATACAGTATGTGTGACATGAGGTAAGCCAAAAGACTCAAAGATTCATCCTTAGGGCCTTAATTCTGGTCTTTTCCCCACCCCATGCTCACATATTCTATCTCTAAACGACCTGTATAGAGTTTATTTTTTCTGGCCCTGAAATAATCCAGGCAAAAATTATGTCCTGCAAGGGAGAACTACATTTTGAAGAAGAAAAGGAAGCGGATAAAAAGCCAGATAATACTCCTTTGCATCTAATATCTAAGATCAAGAAGTTTAAAATTATATTCGAGCACTAGTTATATGGCTGACTAATCCCTGATATCTTTTCTGTGTCTATTTCATCTACCTCCTCCTTTATCCTGTTTCAAATTTGTCCTCTAGTTCAAAGAAAGTGTCTAAGGGATAAAATGTCCCTATGTTATGAAAGAACCTTTGTAATCCTCGACTTTACTTTGGAAAGCCTTGAACAAATATTTATGGCCGATAAAGGGGACACATTTTCACAGCGGGAGTAAAGAGATTTCCCAAATTGAGTACTATGACTGTTACGTCCCAAAGCCAGGGGAGCTGAGAAGTAATGACATTCCTACTTTTTTGCCTCTGACTCAGTGGAGAACCAGAGGGCACTTAGCACCATGGCCACGGACCGTGTAACCTTCATCCCTGCCTGTACAACTGGAATCCCTTGGCCTAGGCCTGATTTCACTTTGTGTTACTACTCTCTTTGGAATATTTGCAGCAGCAAAATGCAGGCCCTAATTCAGAGCACTCACTCTGGGCAAGCAGGCTAATTAATATGTTTCACTGTGGCACTTTTCCATGATTCCTGAAGGGTTTGACGGCATGGACAGAAGATAAAATGGAAGGCCAAGCCAGATCTGATTATCTTTTTCTGGCATGCAACATAACTAATCTGACACAAAGATGGGTGCCCATTTTCTTGTAATGGTGGAGGTGGTGTTAATTTGCTTTGTTGGCTCAACTGATATCCATGATCCTAAATATATTTGAAAATTATTTGCACAGGTAGGATAGGACGGAGTTTGTCAAAATTAGTTAATAAGAGTTTATGCCAACAGTGCAGTCACTGACAGTATTATTTAAGATCTGAGGATCTGTGCCAAGCTTTTTGTGTGAAAAGGGTTCAAAAATGCCGTTTTTTCATACTTCAGCTATATAAGATGGCACATTTATAGGAAACTACCACTAAAATCTCTGAATTGGTAAA
The DNA here is from genome assembly GCA_963573385.1 of Cacajao melanocephalus. Taxonomy (NCBI): domain Eukaryota; kingdom Metazoa; phylum Chordata; class Mammalia; order Primates; family Pitheciidae; genus Cacajao; species Cacajao melanocephalus. Next base: position 13,195 of record CAUYLG010037426.1, read on the forward strand.
AAGGCACTCTAGACTGAAGTTCTAAAAATGCAATTTCGTCTTTCTTAACCACAGTAAAGTTAATCTAGCTGTTTTTCTAAGTAGAAATCTTAGCCTACATTATCAAACAGATACAACTAGTATATAATGAGCATATTCCATGATGATATATTCTTCCAATATCATTAAATATAGTATTTTTTTCTACTGGCTTAATCAGTTTCCCTATAATCTTTTCCATAACATTGTTTTGGGGATTTTTTTTTTTTTAGCATTTGCTTCTTTTATAATTACAAAAAAACTTAGACCTGACATTCAATTTTCCCAAAATTTGAATTCATTTAAATTAATGAGTTTTTGTCCTTTCTTTGCATCAGCTGACAATTATGTCTGCATCTCTCCCTACGTCCTCCATTTATCTCAGCCACACAGCGGTCTTCCTTTCCACCCAGTGACTATAATAATGGCTAATATTAAAGGACCACAATCAGTCATGCACAGAGCTAAATTATCTTTATGAATTGTCTTGCTTAATGCTGAAAACATCCCCATGAAGTAAGGACTACTGTGATTCCATCTTTAGCGGATCAGGAGCCTGAATTACCCATGATCACAGAGCCAAAAAAAAGTAGTAATCACTGCCCATGATGTTAGCCCCAGTCCTTGGCTATTCCCTACCCTTTTAACAGCACTACAAGAGGGGAAAAAGTTTAAAGTAATTTTTCTCCCATGCCACTTCTTTGGGGACTACACACTCTCTATGATAGGTCATGGAAAGTGCTAGTGAGGGACCAGAAAAAATGAGGAGAGATGGTGTCCTGAGCATAAGTCACATATTGGTAAATAAATCTTATGACTGTTTTAAGACTTAGACCTTCACATACACACAAAAAAAAATCTGAGACTGCAGAAAAAATATAAACTCTTTGGTATATGAGTTACAAGTTATATTCTCTTTTATTTCAACTAAAATAAAGTACAATTGGTCACTCTTTCAGACAGAAACATACTTGGGAGAATAAAACACACCCAAAGAACACTTTTCTTTGATTTGCCCACCTCTTTGTTCCAATCACTATTCCTCAGTGAGTGGTTCTGGAAGGAAAGGCTACTCCCCTACTCCAAACTCCCTGGCCAGCTGCTCATTTTCTTTGATTTTTTTTAAACAAGTTTTAATTCCAGGTTTGACATCTCACAATTTGCTGTAATGGAACAGATAAGCATGTTTAATTCCTTACACAATTCAACTTCAACTAAACTCGCCAGCAGGTACAACCGTTTACACTTTGTAAAGCTTTTTCACTTGTATTATCTCATTTAACTGTCATAAAACTTAATTAGGAAGAAATGATCGACAGGAAACAATTGAATCTTTGCTTAAAGCACAGATGTACAGGTAAATCAGTAAACAGAAATTATTGCAAAAGAAAAATTATAATATTTATGTGAGCCAGCAACAGATTGTGGATGTTGGTTGAGTCTAACCTCTACATGTCAGTTTTCCTTTGCCTTTCCCATCAATATATAAGCAAGGTAATTGATCTAGACTCCTCCCTTCCCATAAAGATGCTTCATTTATTGCAGTTGCAGAAATAACTGGCCATATGTTCATTTCATTCATTGCGCCATGGTAAATAATAATGGATCGTAGGACAAATTTCCCTTTTACTTTCCACTTCATGTGAGTTATGTGGGTTGAGAAGATGTAGCTGTTGTTGTACCAGCTACACCATAGTAATGGTTTCAGAAAATATTCAGGTATATTCTCATCTAATTCCTTTTACATCATGTTATTTTTTCATTGATAATTTATTTTGATTGTGTGTCAGACAAAAGATATTGTTTTAACCTCCCAAGTGATTCTTATTTCAAATGTCTACACCTCTCCAGACATGCTTGCTTGGCTATTCTGTGTTAACTCAAGGCCAACCTTAGTGACAGGAGACAATCATCGTGCTGGGAACTTTAAGTGCAACATCTCATTCAGTCTTCATAACAATCTCAAAAAGTAAAAAAAGCTCATCATCACTGGTCATTAGCAAATGCAAATCAAAACCACATTGAGATACCATCTCACACCAGTTAGAATAGCAATCATTAAAAAATCTGGAGAGAGCAGATGCTGGAGAGAATGCAGAGAAATAGGAATGCTTTTATACTGTTGGTGGGAGTGTAATTAGTTCAGCCATTGTGGAACACAGTGTGGCGACTCCTCAATGATCTAGAAATAGAAATTCCATTTGACCCAGCAATCTCATTACTGAGTATATATCCAAAGGATTATAAATCGTTCTGTTATAAAGACACATGCACACGTATGTTCATTGTGGCACTATTTACAATAGCAAAGACTTGAAACCAACCCAAATGCCCATAAATGATAGACTGGATAAAGAAAATGTGGCACATATACACCATGGAATAGTATGCAGACATAAAAAGGGCTGAGTTCACATCCTTTGCAGGGACATGGATAAAGCTAGAAACCATAATTCTCAGCAAACTAACACAAAAACTGAAAACTAAACATTACATGTTCTCACTCATAAGTGGATGTTGAACAATGAGAACACATGGACACAGGGAGGGGAACATCACACATCAGGGCCTGTTGGTGGGGAGGGGTGTAGGGGAGGGATAGCAGGAGTGGGGAGATTTGGGGTGGGATAACATTAGGAGAAATACCTAATGTAGATGACAGGAGGATGGATGCAGCAAACCACCATGGCGTGTGTATACCTATGTAACAATCCTGCACAAGCTGCACACGTACACCAGAACTTAAAGTATAATTTAAAAAAATAAAGTAGGGCATCTTATTATCTCCATCCAATGAAGAAAGTCCCTCAGTTTAAGAGTTAAAGGGGACTGGTATAACAGTGCTAGGATTCTAATCCATGTCTACATACTCCAAAATTTGAAATAGTAATCACAACATTCTTCTCAGCTGATTAATGAGTTCAACATTCACCATTGCTTAACTGATTGAAAGTATGGAAGAGGCTGGGTGCAGTGGCTCACTCCTGTAATCCCATCACTTTGGGAAGCTGAGGTGGGCAGATCACCTGAGGTCAGGAGTTTGAGACCAACCTGGCCAACATGGTGAAACCCCATCTCTACTGAAAGTCCAAAGCTTAGCCAGGCACCTGTAATCCCAGCTATTTGGGAGGGCGCCTGTAATCCCAGCTACTTGGGAGGCCGAGGCAGGAGAATTGCTTGAACCTGGGAGGCAAGGTTGCAGTGAGCTGAGATCGTACCACTGCACTCCAGCCTGGGCAACAGAGTGAGACTCCATCTCAAAGAAATAAACAAACAAAAAATATGGAAGAGCTAGGATGTTGAGGCATATGAGTCAGTTCTTGTTACAATAATAGTACAACACAAACCAACAGCTTAAAACAATAATGATTTATTCTTGCTCACACACTTACAGATTAGCACACGCATGGCTGATTGAAGCTTGGTTTGGCTGGACTTGGTTCCATGCTGCAGACTGGACTTTTGTCTGTTGCACAAGTCTTTCATCCTATCTTCCTTGACCAATGAGATACCTGGGACATATTCTTCTCATGGCACTACCAGAAGTAAAAAATTGGCAAGTTGAACACATAATGTCTCCTAAGGTCTAGACTTAGAAATAGCACATTGTCATTTCCATCCATGTTCCAAGGACAGACTAAAGCAACATGGCAAAGCCTACCATCAATGAGATGGTAAAATATACTCCATGTCTAGTTGAAGGAAATGCAATGCCACATGGCAATGAGTGTGAATACAGGGAGAAATGGGAAATGGGAACAATTACACAATACTATGAGGAGATAAACAGTTAAGAAAATAAGCTTTCCATGTTGCATGAATGTTTGTACAGAAGAAGAGAAAGGAGACTTTAACCCAGCTGGAGAGAGGATAAGATCTAATGTTCTATTCTTATTTCTTATATTTAGAGATGAAAAAGAACATCCAAAAGATCTCTGGGACTATTACCTGAAAATCTACCTGCTGAGCAGTGATTTTAAGGCTAAGCAGGTCAGCAGAGAAAATATTATGTTACAGCATGTGTGCTTCTAAGAACTGGCTGACAAGTAGGATTATAATATATATGAGAATGGAAATAATTACAATTGGGAATATATGAAAAACTCAGGACTTACAGAACCCATAGTCTACAGAATACTTTTAAGTGACGTTTAGCCCCTTCAATCCAAGCCTACAATTCTAGACTCTGAGTTGAAAATGATCTTAAAGGTCTTGTCAATGTTTGAATTCTCTCTGTAATATGCAGCTTATATTTGAACATGTCCTGTAACATTACTTTCCAATTCCATTTTGAAAATTTCCATCTTCTTTTTCCTTATCATTGCCATTTAAATGCATCCTATGTGTCCACACTACTCATCAGTGAGTCTATGAGCAAGTAAGAACCACCCAAAAATGACAAACTCCAGAAAACTTCTCTCCTTCCTGGTCAATAACCATTCCTATGCCAGGCCAGTTTCAAAGGGCCCTCTGCATGGCTTAATACTCTGCTGTTGCAGTCTTGAAATTCTTAAGTTTTTAACAAGCAACTGTATTTTCATTTTGCACTGGGCTTCACAAATTAGGTAGCTGATCTTGTTCCCAAGTCATCACCAGCACTGTCTATACCTGAGTCAAGTCTCTACCTCCTGATACCTTTTTCTAGCCATTCCATTGGGGCAACTCCACTTGCTATCTTACCAGATTTGGTTCTTGATTTATTCTCTGTTCTTCATGGTTTTTTGATTTCACTCTTACTCAGTTTTGGTGGAGCAATTTCCTCAATCTATCACAGCTACTGGACCAGACCTTCACTGACACCTTATTTCCTCCCCAAGTAGAAAGAGATTTTGACCATAACTCTCAGATAATTCTTCCTAAGCTAAATTTTGATTTGGGCCAATTGATCCTACCTCTCCTTCTTGGAGCTATGCAAAATAAATCTTTTGATTCCTCATCTACTTTAAAGCTAGCCCTTCAAAGCAGAATGGAGAAATCACTTGATAAGGAGACATATTTGAACTTTGGGGAAGGAGCTGGTGGTACTTGGTCGTTGATGAGGGGTGAATAGAATATGGTCACCTTGAGCTGACGTTATCTTCATCTTTTTACTTTTTTTATCATACATCAGCTGAACTGCTTTGGTGCCCTCTTGCTTAAGGTTGGATGTGGTGGACTCCGTCTTTAAATAGCTGTGTCATACTACTGTTAACAATCTAAATTCAACAATCACGAAACCAGGTAATTTGTATTGAAGAACATATCTTCCCCACAAATACATAAATTATTCAAGCAGATCCTTTAGGTTTATGGTAGAAGGAAGTGTGTAAACATGATAATTTAACAGACTTTTTGAACATATTTAATTTGGGCTTTTATATTTCATGCCAAATTTTTGAAATAATATTTAGTGGTTGGCTTTCTTTTTTTCTTGTTTGCAAAAGTAGCACTTGTGTTTGTAGGAAACTTAGAAAATAATTTAAAACCCCAAAGGAAAATAAACATCTTTACAGTTCTACCTATTAAAAATAACTACAGTTAACATACGGTTTAATATCTATCTTTTATTATGAACATATACACATATATATCTTGAAAGATCATATAGTGATAAGTGCTGTTAACATATAGTTTAATATCTCTTCATCTTTTACTATGAACATACATACATATATGTTATATATATTAAAAGTCACTACTATGAGCATATTATACATAATATTTCATAACTTACTGTTTTATAAAATTTTTATCAAAACGATTTTTCCTTTTGATAGGATAACTGAAAGCAAACAAACTTAAAGCCATATAGCAACACAATTGGATAGTTCTGTAAAAAACAGTCAGTTCAGAAGGAAAGACATTAGAGTGATGTGGTTGTAGTTATGTATGCCAAATAACAGGCTGATTTTCTTACTATCTACTAATACTGTAATCCATAGCCAATTGCATGCTGGTAATGTGTGATCACAGCCAAGGCTCAGGATTTAAGTTATATATTGTTTTAATAAATACTTAGCTGCTTTGGATCCTTTTTACACCTTTCAGTAAATTGAGTTAATTTTTGTATATGGTGTAAGGAAGGGATCCAGATACATATACCCTCCCAATACTGAATCAGGAATAAGTCAAATCCCTGATTAGACCAATAACAAGTTCTGAAATTGAGGCAACAATTAACAGCCTACCAACCAAAAAAAAGTCCAGGACCAAATGGTTTCACAGCCAAATTCTACCAGAGGTACAAAGAAGAGCTGGTACCATTCCTTCTGAAATTATTCCAAGCAATAGAAAAAGAGGGAATCCGCCCTAACTCATTTTATGAGGCCAGCATCATCCTGATACCAAAACCTGGCAGAGACACAACTGAAAAAGGAAATTTCAGGTCAATATCTCTGATGAACATTGATGCAAAAAAATCCTCAATAAAATACTGGCAAACAAAATCCAGCAGCACATCAAAAAGTTTATCCATCACAATCAAGTTGGCACCATCCCTGGGATGCAAGGCTGATTCAACACACACAAACCAATAAACGTAATCCATCACATAAACAGAACCAATGACAAAAACCATGTAATTATCTCAATAGATGCAGAAAAGGCCTTCTACAAGATTCAACAGCGCTTCATGCTAAAAACTCTCAATAAACTCGATATTGATAGAGCATATCTCAAATAATAAGAGCTACATATGGAAAAACCCACAGCCAATATTATACTGTATGGACGAAAACTGGAAGCATTCCCTTTGAAAACTGGCACAAGACAAGGATGCTGTCTCTCATTACTCCTGTTTAACATAGTATTGGAAGTTCTGGCCAGGGCAATCAAGCAAGAGAAAGAAATAAAGAGTATTCAGTTAGGAAAAGAGGAAGTAAAATTGTCTTTTTGCAGATGACATGATTGTTTATTTAGAAAATCCCATCATCTCAGCCCAAAATTTCATTAAGCTGATAAGCAACTTCTGCAAAGTCTCAGGATATAAAATCAATGTGCAGAAATCACAAGCATTCCTTTACATCAATAATAGACAAGCAGAGAGCCAAATCATGAGTGAACTCCCATATACAGTTGCTACAAAGAGAATAAAATACCTAGGAATACAACTTACAAGGGACATGAAGGACCTCTTCAAG